>QQSS02214016.1:0-11206 GCA_003687565.2 Craspedacusta sowerbii
TATATATATATATATATATATATATATATATATATATATATATTTAGAGAGAGAGAGAGAGAGAGAGAGAGAGAGAGAGAAATACTTGGCATAAGTTTTACTTGGTTATTAAGGTTCCTATTTTTTTCTCTTATCTTACTTGCCTTTTTTTTTGATGGTCTAGAATGGAAAATCTTGTGAAGCAACGTTTACAGGACTTGAACGAAGAGCCAACGAGTGGCAGACGGGAAATGAAGCGACCTCATACCCCAACTAATGCAAAGGCAACTTTGCTGCGTGGGCTTCCGTTGCCTGCTATACCAGAAACAGTGAAATTTTCTTTAGGGGACTCTAAGAAAGGAGACTTTTTAGATGAGTTTAGCAGTCCTGAGGATTTTCGATCTCCTCCACCTGAATCTCCTGTCAAAATGCAGTTTACTCCAGAGTGTTCTCCAGCAAAGAAAGCATATTCTCCAGTACGCTCACCCTGCCAATCACCTCCATCTCTTCAAAAAGGCCTTCTGGCTCTTCGCCTTTTTGACACACCACATACACCAAAAACATTATTGAGTAGGTTTAAACGTGCTGCGAATGAAGAGTTAGAATGTCCTGACAGTCCAAAGCAGACATCAAGACTTGGTAGGCGTTTAAAGGACAAGGTTGCAAAGCCTAAGCCTAATGTAGTTCTGCGTCCACAGACAGATCCCAAATCTGGTTCAAAAACTATTGTTTACGCCAATATTAACCCATTTACGCCAACGCCAGGTTTAAGGAAGGCAAAGCGTTTGCATCGTGACTCAGGAAGGTTAGTATGTTACTTTGTAATGGTTTTTGTGACTTATGCTTTATGGTGATGTGTACTATGTTCTTTATACTTTTTTGTGAGCTAGCACCATTTCTGGCAGCATTGGCCGTGTAATTTGTCAATACTAATGATATTGTTAGCAAGCATAATCAGCCAGGAGCGTTTGTATCACACATAACTATAATTGTTATTGCCTTCAACGGTGAAAAAAATTGTTAGGTAATGATAAATGTTGTTCTCTGTGGCAGTCAGTTTGAGCCACAGGTGCGGTAGAGTTCCCAGTGCTCCAACACAATTTATTGAAATTCTTATTAATCCCATTAAGGTGTGTTAGTTGTGAGTGTTGAAAATGTATTTTAAAAGTTATAAATGTGTAGAGTATCATTTTATATTTAAAGATATTTCTAAGTCTGCTAGAGATCAGAAACAGGTCGCTTAGACTTAATGTTTTGTTCGATTGTAAGTGATTCCTTAGTGAATGCTTCTTTTTTATATAAGTAGGTATATGATATGTAATCGATATCTTACCGTAAAGAGCCTATATCCAAGGCATGTGTTGTTTTGGACAGTTTTATTGCCGGTGCCATTTCCAAAAGAGACTGTGTATTTAGCCTCGTAAGTTATTCCACTTCAATGTTTGTGGGTATAGGAGTCTACATTTCTACTTGGTATGGTTTGAAGTCTGCGGTAGAACTTATCCTTGTCTGCATTCTCTCATTATGTCAGTAGAACCAAGGTGACGATTAATAGTTCCACTTGCTATACACAGGTTGCTTGTGGGTTGGATGTTTCCGCTTCAGGGGCCAGTGAACCATCTCACTGCATTGCGTCTCCAAGTCTATTTTTAACCATCAAATTTACAATGACCTCTACTAGACCTATACTGACTCAATAGCTAACTAAGATTTACTCCTTTCTTATATAGCATGTTGGATTTGTATGCAATTGAGGCTTTAGTCCTATTGTCTTATGTTTATGCCAAGGTTGGCATCACTCACTTTTGGCATGATTTTGTGTTACTTTGCTACTTGTGGCTACATATATATCAATCGGAATTTTATATATTTAGTGAATCGGTTCTCAGCGATGACACAGAGTCTGGAGATGATGAAGAAGATGAGGCAGAAATACTTGGAAATCCAGCAAAGGTTTAGCAAACTAATTTTAGACAATAGTAGTGGATTTATCCTATTGCAGTCTTTTTAATAAGACGTTATTTTGAATAAAGTTTTGGTTTTGTAATTGTTAGATTTATATTTTGAATGATTGATAATATTGTGTCTTAGCTGTCACATCTCTGGGATCTGATAATGTATTTCTATGCTTCTCAATGGTGCAATTTGGAAATAAGCTGTTGGAATCTATTACAAGGGTCTATTTCCTTAAAGACATTATGTAGTTTGCATGTGCCTGGGACTTCTTAAATTACAAGCAAATATTATTTCTTGTGTATCACATTTGGCTTGCATCCTATATGAAGCATGGTTTTGTGTGCAAAATTTTGGGGAAGAGGTTATTGAGTAGTATGTAGTTATTTCAATTTATCTGCAATGTTGACCTTTTTTTTTTCCAAATTGTAGATGCATAGTGGACTACTTAGTCTAGACCCATCATGACTTGACGATCATCTTAGGATGTCTAATGCACTCCAACCGATATAACTAGTTTGTTCTCACTTTTATGTACTTGCAGAAGATTGGTCTTCAACAAACAAGTATTTCACGTTATGACGCCGAGTTTGTTGAGCTTGGGATGATTGGTACGGGACAGTTTGGTTCAGTCCACAAGTGCCTCAATAGGCTAGGTAGATATTGTATTGCTTTGATTGTTTGTTTTTAATTGTTAGTAAAGAAATGTTATTGTTTGCCTATTCCTTGCGTTAATAAATCAGTAAAGTATGATTAGTAAGTGTCTGTAAACACCCATATTTCCTAATAGTTATGAGTGTGCTCCAGACCCAGCCTTGCCTAAGTATCTGCGATATGACTCCAATTTTAAACTTTTGCGTCCATCTTTGTGCATCAATTTTCAAACTTGTTGCAATGTTCCTAATATGTGCTAACACATTGCGCTGTATTTTATACAAATTTAGATGGTTGCATTTATGCTCTTAAAAGGTCACTAAAGCCGTTGGCTGGCTCAATAGATGAGTGAGTATCTATATTTGTTTTTTCGTCTCAAGTCCTTGAGCTGTTGAGGCCTTCACTAATTTTTTTTATCTAATAAGAAACCTTGGAACGAAAGCTGTTTCAGTTGCAGGGTTCCTTATTTGTGGTGCATGTCCAACGATGCATGTCAGATGTTATAGGTTGGGTACTTCTGTTTGCTCTTGCAGGCAAATGGCTCTTCGAGAAGTGTGGGCTCATGCTGTTCTTGGCCACCATCAACATGTTGTCAGATACTACTCTGCATGGGCAGAGCGAGGTCACATGCTTATCCAAAATGAGTACTGTGATGGTATGGTCCTATGCTTGACTGAAAAGTATTGCAAATCCCAGTTTTTCATATGCTGTTTATTGGTTTTGCTCTAATTAATTATGTAAAATCAAGCAAATTGGCGGATGCGTAAGTGTCATAAGCTAAAATGCCATATTGAATGGTGGACCAACTTTCATTCCAGGTGGCAACCTGTCAGATTTAGTTCTGCAGAACAGAATTAAGAATGTTGAAATGAAACTTCGAGATCTGAAACAAATACTGCTGCAACTTTGTAAGGTGAGCCAATATTACATGACATCATGGCTGAGTAAATTATTTATACTGCTATGTGCTAAATTCTGGTCATGTTATTGATTTTTGTGATATTATTTGAAAAGATATTCTGGTATTTTTGTTAAGATAATTAGTACTTTGCATGCGTTGTAGCTTTGGTAAATTGCAATCTTTTCCTTCCATGTTTAGGGCATAAAGTATATTCATTCGCAGAATCTGGTGCACATGGACATTAAACCAGGTGTGTTAATATGTGCGTATAAACATACTAGACTGGACATCATGGTTGCTTTGTTGAATCCCTGTTGAGCAGCTGCAAGTAACGTCATTATTGACGGTTGCTGTGCTGCGACCTTGGTAAATGCATAGAACGTGCAGTACAGGAAGATCTTTCCCTCGGCCTTGCATAGTTTTAAAATCTTTTTTAGGTAATGTTTTTATTAGCCACCAACAAGTTACCAAGGACGAAGTGACTGCCAGCAACGAGATTGAAGACGGTGACCATGAGGCATACAATATAGTTTATAAAATAGGTTTGTAGTTGCCAATTTTACTTGATAGTCTCTTATTTCCTCCACTTTGCTTGTAGTGCTGTACGCAGGTGCGTTGTGTTTTCATCTGTGATACACCGTATTTTCTTTTGATTACTCTGTGTTGGTATTTTTGGTACCTGTATTAGCAGTTGCAGATTTTCTATAGTTCTCTTAGCTGCAGATTTCAACCACTTGTAGTTGGAATAGATTCCACCTGCAGTGTCTAATTTTGAGGCTGTATTTCTGTTAGCGTTTGGGTCATAATGATGAGATTATTTGTATGTTATTTAGGTGACCTTGGCCATGTGACGTCGGTTCTTAAGCCTCGGGTGGAAGAAGGAGATTGCCGTTTTCTTGCGAACGAGATATTGCAGGAGGTTTGACTGTCATTGCTACTTTGACTTGTTTGAAATGGCTCTACATTGGTGAATAGCGTTCCGATCAGCGATAGATTGAGTCAGAGATATTTAATTATTCATGTCTCAGAGCGTTTCGATTTAAAAGTGTGATCATTTTATCAAGTGACGCGTGAGTGTTCTTTATTGTGAAAGTAACCAAGTAAGGAAGTAGTATATAGTGTTCGTAAGTCTGATGCCCTTAACTGTGCTTTTCTTATTCCATCGAATTTTTAGGACTACTCTCACTTAACTAAGGCGGATATATTTGCTCTTGGACTGACGATGTTTGTTGCAGTAAGTAGTTTTCCGAGCTATTATTGCTCTTCATTGCTTATGACCCACCTTTAACTCCCTCGTTAAAAATCATCGCTAGAGCAGGAAAAGCGGAATCCAGTATTCTCTTTTGGGGAGGGAGCTCTAGGATCGTCTGACGTCTCGAATCCCAGCTGCTAGTTTGTCTAAGATTGCCTTACTTAGATGTGGCACGGAGCAAAGAGCAAGGGAATTGATAGGAATGATTAGCAAGGTGAAAGTGCTGGCTCATAGTCTACATTAAGAGACAGCAGGAGCCGCGAAACACTTCTAATTTCTTCAGCAGCATTATGTAAGCAGTTCCGCTGAATAAACTTAACATGATTTCCTCTAGCCGTGAGGCAGGTCATCGAATTCTTTGTTTCTCTACGTGATTTTCTTTTGTGTGTGTGTGTGTGTGTGTGTGTGTGTGTGTGTGTGCGTGTGTGTGTGTGTGTGTGTGTGTGTGATCCCCAAAGGTTTAAGTGTGCACCGGTGTGCGCTGCTCCTCATTTGCATATGTAAATACATGGATAAGTAGCCCATCTTAAGTTGTCGGTTTTAACATGTTTTACACGTTAAAATCAAATTCAAGAAAACGCCGCTTAATTGAGATCGTTTTTCCGACCTGACTTGGAAAAACATTCGTTTAAGCTTGATGCCTTGCTTATGTAGTACCCTTACTTCAAGCTTCACGCTATCCCTGCTTCTAATTATATACTATCTTGTTATATACTCATGTAACTATATCTATTTATATGTACTATCTGGTTGTATGCTTATATACCTATATGTACTGATATATACTATGTGGTTATATACTTATATACCTATTTATGCATACATATATATATACCTGGATATATACTTAAATCTAACAATATATTTCTAATTATATACTAATGTACTAACTACTATCTAGGTAGTTAGTGTTTTTTGTCTGAGTTGGACGTTCATTCCTTGCTCTTTGATGAATTTTGTAGGCGTCCGGTTTTGACGTTCCAAAGAATGGTGATCAGTGGCACGAATTCAGGTGTGTTTTGTTTTTGACCAGGCGAACTTTTGAGGCTTAGATATGTCTGGTTTTAGCTTGCAGGCATTGTTGCTTAGGTTAGTAGTCTCGAGTCCAAAAGTGAACCTGCCTGTTTCATGCAAGGTGGGCTCACCAACAGAAGAATGTAACGAGACGTCACTTAAGGCCGAGGTATCGATCTACGAAGCTTCTAGCGTGGCCTTAACGTTGCGCCGCAGAGCGACGCTCTACCTCAGGGGCTATGAAAGTTGGCCCGTGCTTGGATTTTGTTTATTAAACGACCAGTAACGCATTCTACGTTGCTTACCGTCACTGAATCCATGCGTCTGCGTATCACGAGCAGTAGCGACAGTTTTTTTCTGAGAAACACATTACGATTCGATTTGTTTGGGTGCGGGGAACGGCACTTTTCTGCTATTCCTATTTTGTTGGAAAAGTTGCGACCAGATCATATACAGGAAAATATCTCGCAAAGAGCCCTTTTTCGTAAGGAAGTTGTGGTGTCGGTTAAAAAGCCGATTTCAATCAAGAATCTCCTTTAATGTAGTTTATTATGTGGGGCTGTCCTACTTGTAATCAAAGATCCCGTCGATCCCATTACGAATCTGGTGGATTTCGGAATTCAACAAAGCATGAACAATTTATGCGTCGAATAAGATTGCTAAGGTTTGCATATGCGATGTGCATACTTTGTAGCCTGCAAAATTGTAATAGGTGAACCGTATCTGCATTAAGTTTTTTCTTTTTTGTCCATTGTGTTTTGCGAAATTGTAGTTAATGTTTTGTTCTCTGTTTCTAACGAGAGCTGTGGTAACTAATTATACTTTCTTCAAGTTTTGCAATTGAAGCTTAATTGCTTTCAGTAGTTGGTAATTCCTGCCTGCTTAACTTTGGTCTATAGGCGTTCTTGGCGTTGGGCGTTCATATGAACGTCCTGACTCATTTCTCGATCATTTATTTCGACGCATGTCCCCGCTAAATTAATAATCACTTGTACGTTGGGCTTGCGGCTCATAGCTTAATCTCCATTTGGTTCGGTCGTAGGAACGGTGGTTTGCCGTCGCTTCCCAGCAGACCGGCCGAGTTTAACGACCTTCTAAAGGTTAGTGCTTATTTGAATTTCATGTGTGTGGCCACACCCTTCCCTTTTTTTGTGGCTTTTCGTCCCAGTTCCAGTCGTCGTTTACGGCCTGCCGAAAATTGCTGTGGAGTTTCGATACACAACGAATGAGATGTTTGGCGCGCGCGCGTATCACAGCGGTAACTGCCTCGGGCTCTGAATTGCCTGGTTGCACGTTCGACCTTCCCTGTGGCAGCGCGTTCCCGCGCGTTATTCAATGCATAAGTGCAGACGGATTGTCATCAGTGCAGTAAGCATCAATGAACGAGCTGACTTTGAACGAAAAAAGACAGGAGATACATATAGCCTTACGGCCATATCGCCTTTTATGTCCAGATTTTTTTTTAAATCTAAGCCATTTATGTCGGAAAACCTTTGTTTCTGTAGTGTCTGTCGCATTTTATTATATACGCATCTTTGCTACGAGTTTAGCATCCACTATGTAGAAAATCCACAGCTAAGAATTGGTGATTGTGTTATGATCTCCTTCAAGCAAACAAACTATTTATTATTAGCAATTACAAACACTTGGTTAATCAAGGTCACGTGGTTAGCGCGGTCCAGTCAAGAAACTACGCATTTCTCTACTGGTTGCTTGTAAACTTGAAGATTCATTCCTTGTTTTTTATTTTCTTCTTTTAAAGGATATGGTTCGTCCAGATGCTGTAAATAGACCATCTGCATCGCAAATTCTCCAGTCTCCGTTCCTGGGCCAGCTCTCTAAGGTACTTGTTTTTGCGTTGGCACTTGTTGGTTCCTCGTGGATTTTGAGATAGTCGGTCTTCACCTCTCGCGTGTGAATTCTGGATGGTTGGTTTGCTCGGTGGTGTGCGCACGGTATTGGCATAACACAAGGCCGCGCTCTTTCTTGATCAACAGAAGCTTTTTCCGCAATGAATAGGAAGTAGCATGGCGTGATGATTGTCGGTTGGTTGATGCTTTTACGTTGTGTTTCAAACAACTGCCCCCTCCTTTTCATGGCCCTGCCTAGTGAATAATACGCTGCTGCTTTTGAGAGGCTAGAATCGTTGCCGCTGCCTGTGTTTACATATTTATTTATGTATATATTTTTTTCTTTGTAGACGCAACTTCGAAGAGAATTGAATGCTGAGAAGTTCAAAAATGAGGTGCTCGCTAGGTAGGCACGAGAAGCACGTTTCGTTCTGGAGTAGATTCCTAATTGGGCAGTCGTGGGTGTGGGAGTGAGTGAGAGATGGTTCCCTGTGTATATCAGCTTGATTTGTTGCATGGCAACACCATCCCCAGTTGGTGTAGGACTACCGTCAGGATCTCAAAATCTTTCGATGTTAACGTATCCTCCGTTTATATCTGTCGTTATATATCGACGATCTCGCTTTGTCATACTTTAGGCTTCGTTCCTGATAATTTTTTTCCTCGTTATCTGAAATTCACTGTCTAATTGCCAGTTAGGGCTGGCACTAGATGCGTTATGCAGTTTTGGTATTGCGGCATCTTCTGAATTGTAATGTTAATTATTATTATTCTTGTTGTTATGATTATTATTATTATTAATTTTATTATTATTATTATTATTATTATTATTATTATTATTATTATTATTATTATTATTATTATTATTATCATTATTATTTGCAAATCTATATGCCTCAGAATTCACTAGGTGCCTGTTAAATTTTTTTTAACGACTGTCCTGACCGGAACTAATATTTATGACGCTTACGCTGGAATCCAATCAACGCTGGACGTATTGCTTGATGGTTTGATCTGTTGCCTCTGGCTTCGACATGGCCACTCTTTAAACAATAGTTTAAGGCTTGGATGGAGCTTTTGGTCTGACGAGAAAATATCCGATCCTTACAAAAGTATGTACTGAAAATATACTGATCGTTATCTATAAATCACCGCTATGTTAATAAAATCCCTATGGCTTCTTTGAGTAGCTTTTTTTTATTGTTGGCATCTCGCTCGCCTGTCAGCTCTTGATTTTTTTTTTACTACAGAAAGTTGGAGGAGGCCGAACAAGCCATCAGTGCTCAGACATACTTCGACCCTGTGAAGAGCAAGCGTCTTGTAGGTCACAAGGTTACCCGAAGCATGAGTCTGAGCGTGATAATGTAGGCGAATATCATTCTTACCTTTCGGGGAGAATTCCACGCATGCCCGGTTCCTGCCAGTGCATGTTAGTTCGCGCACGGAGGTATCGGATACTTTGATTCGGATGGCTTTTAAAGTGTGGGGCGTATTTTTTTTTCTTTGCCTGCTCTAAAAAACTTGCTGTTAATTTTGTTTTGTTTTATTTTGTTTTTTTTTTTCTATTGAAGCGTTTCGATGCTTCCTTGCTCATGGCGTGCGAGGAGAGTGTTTTTAGAAGCATGGTTAATATCGTCTGGTACACGCGTGTCGCCGTTTGGTTTTCATCCCGAGCCTGCTTCGTATTATAACTTCCTGAATCCGCGATTCTTGTTTCCGTATTAATTTTTCGATAGCATGCTCATCGTAAAATCTGCGGGATCTCTTCCACAACGAAGGTGATCCCGCAGATTTTGTGCCTATTGCACACCAGGTTACGGTTCGGCAAACATGTGATTAGATCACTCTTGAAAGCCTCGGCAGACGCTCTGCTGTGCGTCATTCTTGTATACAGTACTCTTCCGTGTCTTTTATGGGGTTTTCTCTCGCTTTTACGCGCAGCTTTCTGATACGAGCGCTATTTTAGGCTTGATTTTGTAGGTTGATCTGTCTAATTATATTTGTAGCAATGTAGATAGTCCTTTTATTTGAATGCATTTCCAAGACATTGTTTGTTTCGGTTCGGAATGTGGAAAGCTCTGTTTTTGACTCGCTGTATAGTTGGGGAAAGCCATGGTCAGACAGTGACTTTAGATCTTTTGATCATCCTCCTTTGCTCAGTTCACGTCGCTGTGGCCTTGGCTTTAGAGTATCATAACGATAGGTAGTAGATGATGGTAGTTAGAGAATAACGTTAATTGCAAGTATGCTCTCCACTTTACCTGGGCTTTGCGACTTGTGTGTTCTCAACGAATTTTAATGTTTTCAGTAGTAACATTTATTTCTTCGTCGTGACCGTATCGCTGGAAGGCTTTCGTAGAATGGATCTGTTTACAACAGTTCCTTCCTTTTTATTATTATTATTGCCGATTACCTCACCGTAGGTGTTCAGCAATACATGTATAGCAGAGAGCTACATGAAAACTATGGATTCTGAAATGTTTTGGTTGGCACGTATTGCTTAACTCGTATTTCAACTTGGTTAGTTATGGTTTGCCCCGCCCCGTTGTTGAAAACCTGCGGTGTGTGGGGAAGGTGCCGTAAAAGAATAATGTGCATGGCTAGAGATAATAAGAGTATATCCGTCTTGCGGCGAGCTGCCTTTTAGAGCCAATGTCAGTGGTGTGAGATGAGTAAGACTCTTTCTGTCTTGGAGCTCCCGTCTCACATTTGCCGCCTTTTGTGTTCAGGATCCGCCTCGCCATTGCGAGAGGAATTTTGTGCGGTCACTTGCTCCACTTGTTTTCTTTTTGTTTCCTGCTTGATGTAGTAGAGTAGAGTTCACATAGTTTGGACGTGCGATGCCTTGCTGATCATTCTGGTCTGTATTCTTACTTAAAGTTCGTGCTAATTTTTTTTAATATTGCAAATTTTTTTTTTCGCGTTCCTCACGATTCTATCTGTTTTAATTTGGTTGCTTATGAGGTGATAGAAAACGTTTTACTGGTATCGATCTTAAAGTTCTGTTTTATCAACGCTCAAGCAGGCTGCATGTTGGGTACAGAGTTTTTTTGTTTTTTGTTTTTTTGCTTTGAAATCAATGATTCGCTAGTATATGATGTCCATTCTTCCCTCTACCGACTTTTCGCTGCACTTTTTTGATTTGCTACTAAAACCCCAACCAAACCTCGTGACTTTGTGTATAGTCTTGCCTCTTCTAGGTTAGTCGGCGAGAAAATGTATCGCGCATCGGGCATTGCCCTTGCAAGTCCTATTACGCGTGGTTTACTACTTTTACTGCTTCTTACCAGCCTTGTGCCAAGGTGCATGCATTTTGCTACATATCAGTCAGACTCTTCGCTAATCTATATTTCGTCGTCGCCGACACTTCTTTGATGTACATATTTTATCTTATTGATGAGCCACTATTATGCTGCTCGGTCTTAACTAGAAAAGAATTATTATATGTAATAACTAGTGTATTGAATCCTGTGTACATCAGTGAGGCTGACCTAGCGTGATCTATGTACCGAGTTCAAGTCCAGGTGCTTTCTTTCTTTCTTTCTTTCACATTTATTTATGCTCGGTAATGAAAAAAATTAACCAATCAAAATGAAAAACATA
>QQSS02214027.1:0-11205 GCA_003687565.2 Craspedacusta sowerbii
TATATATATATATATATATATATATATATATATATATAGGATATGAGCAGCATTGTGGGAACTACTACTCTGCATAGCAAAGCGAGAGCATGGAAATCTCAAGTTTATCGCGAGCTTTACAATAATTCTATTGTCGTCATCATGCTATATGCAAACAGAGGATAATTGCAAAAATTGCAAACTTTTAGAAGTGAAACCTGATCAATTACAGAAGCAGAAAGAAAATCAAAATAAATCAAATAAGTAAGAAAAAAAATTTGCCCTGAATGTCAAGAGTGGAGCAATTTTTTAAAAAATATGATCTTTCTTTGATCTTCAAAAATCTATAATAGGCTTCCTAACCTATGGTATGAATAGATATTATCCTTCCTGACTACAGCCCATTTTTTAAGTGCTCTTTTCGCTTGGCTTCATTGCTTTTAATATTTGGCGTAGTTTATGAAAAGACTTGTAGCAGATGAAGTATTACATTTATCGGTATAACCAATCGTCGTATTCGTAAAAGTTTTTCTTAAGCACCTGGGTCGCTCACCGCTCACTGGCAAACTTATTAAGCTTCACCAATGTCAGAGACCATATGCTTTCCCGTGCCACAACTGTGCCATTCTCTGAATACTGAGATGATATACAAGGATACCAGTAATAGATCTTTGAAGATCAAAGAAAGCTTATGTATAAAGAAAAATTGCCCTACCTGTAAGATTTAGGGTGTGTCGTTCCCTGCGAGATTATTTGCTTGATTTTGATTTTCTTTTTGTTTGTGTTATTGATAAGATTATTTTTTTTATTTATTATTTTACTTGTTCGCTTTTGGAACTTCTCTATCTATTTTCTCTTGGCATACAGCCCGATGATCACAATAGATATTGCTGAAAGCTTACGATAAACGTGACATTTCTTTATTCTCACTTTGTTACACATGATGGTAACAAAGCGGTAAGTGGTATGCCAGAAGGATCGCTGATGCAAAAGTACTCCGGCTATCTGGGTTTCTTCCATTTAATGTTTTCTAGGTTCTATCTTATGTTGTCTTGTCCATGGGGAACGCATCGATGTACCCTACAGTCATGTGTGGTCTCGTATCGCCCCCTGTTTATGTAAAAAGTCAATAGTTAGTCTGTTTCATTTCATCTATTTATGGTACTTCTTTAGTGTTTTAAGTGATACGGGCCTGATTGATCAGATGGTCCTTTATTTCTTCAGGGCACTCGTGGTCGAATGGTGGAACATAAGCAGCAAACCGAGCCCGCACATTGGGCCATGGCTGTAGAAAAAGTTCGCATGATGGCTGCTGCCATAGACAAACACCAAGTACAGCAAGAAAGGTTGAAAGAAGAAGTTGCGAGACTGACGAAGAATGCAGAGCATGGTTCGGTTGGCTTCTCACATGTCCGTAGTAAGGGGGAAGATTTCGGTACCACCCCGGATTTGACGTCGGTTAGTGAATTACAGCAGGAATGTGCTAATTTTTGTTGTTTTTTTCCGCTCCGCATTTATTAAGAAAGTATGGGCAGGACAGTCTCATCAGATTTCGCAATTTGGAAAGACTCCAGAAAAGACATGACAAGCTTAAATCAGACATCTGGTTTTTGGAACGCTTCTTACGAAATGAAGTGATGCCGAAGTTTTTGTTGTTTAAATTGGCAAAACATCGACTGAGAAGTGGTCGAGTGTATCGTGAAATACAGGTAGATATAGATACAGATAGATAGATACCGTTATAGATATATATGCACAAACGCCTTTGAGTAAACGTTAGCATGCGAGTTAGGCTACGTGAATCTGTCAAACTCCGTTTTAGTGCATTTACGGAAAGCGTAGGCTACGTGCTGCTGGCTATAATTTGCTTGCGTGTAAGTTGGGCTCCTGCCTATCAACGAAAATGCCATCAATATTTCCGATACTGCCACAAATCTCTGTATTGTTCTGGTACTACACAATTCATCAAAAAGCAAGATCATGATGTGCTGAAGATTTTGTGATTTTGAAGTTGTTTTTAGCATTTTCGTCCATAAGCATGCAACTCTTCATCAGCATAGTTTGACGGACATCGTCTGTCGGATGATCTTTCAGATAGAAGTAACCTCTGTTCGCTTCTTTGACGAACTTGATGTGTACGAGAAGATCCTGTGGAGGGCGTTAGTAACTTCAGTGAGTGATTATCGCTCAATCGTAAAACTGCATCCGGCACGAATAATCATTTCGACGACTCGGTACTGGCTTGAGGTATTGATCGCCTCGGCAAAATACTGCGTCTGGGGGAATATCAGTAAGCAATTGTTCTACTGCTGTCGTTAATTCAATAAATAATTGTCAAGTTTACCTTGCCCTCCGTTCGCTACGACGGTAACACGAGGAGGAATCGCCCGTTTGGATGAAAATTCGGAGCTTGATCACAATAGACCACGTAAACTGATACTTGAAGTTAGCCGCTTGAAGGTGTTCGTTGTGCATATAGATTGCTTTGCAGCATAGGGTAAAACATCGTGCAGATTAAGTTGAGGGAAAGGTCATATTTGTGGAATTACCTTGCGCATAAGCCGGTCGTCTTGTCCACTCGCTTGTGCGAGCTGCACCTCTGGAGTGTTAGTCGAGCAGCCGCCTGATGAAGATGGACCGCTAGTATGTTTATGAAGTCATCCTTCGCGTAAAATCAGAGCATCTCGGGTATTTGTAGGGATGATGGGCCGCCGCCAGCTTGATAGCGGTATCATGCATGCAAGCAGTCGGCATTTTGTGTACTTGCTAACCGTTTCTTCGTGATCGGGATCGAGGGCCTATGAAGTCAGATTGGGGAGCTGGCTGGTAGAGGCGCTTCGAGGGAGGCCTCCAAGAGGAGGATTTTGATTCCTTGTAGGCGGTTTTGTGTTGTTGGGCCTCCTTAGTCGCCTCGATTGATGTCTAAGTTTGTAAGTTCACACGTTAATGATACGGTGTGTTATGCGTTCGTGACGTGCTATTCGTAATTGTTCCGTGTCGCTTCAGATTCGTAAAGATCTCGACGAGGCGAAAATGCAGGTGCAGCTTGCGAAGGTTGCTGCCGAGCGAACCCGAAGCGAGATTCTTGAACTGCACAATGACTTCGAAGAGCAGATCAAGCGCATCAACCTTACGGTGAACGAGCAGGCCTTGCAGATCAGTGAAATGGGTGCGCGTCTGTGGTGCGGCAAGTTCGTATGGAAAATCGACTCTTTCGAAAAGCTGTTTAATCAAAGCAAGTCAGGTGATGTTCCTGCGATTCACAGCGTTGCATTCTATACTGGTGTGCCAGGTAATGTTTTGTTCATAGGAAATGTACGTTTTTTTAATGGTATTTATAAGTCAGGATTTTTCTTAAGATTTTGGCATGTGTACAGGCATCACTTGCTATCATTGGCTTAATATTTTTTTGGTGTAATGTTGACTGAAGGCGCCTAGTTGATGGTGATGTACATGTGGAATCTCTAATGACTTGCTTTATTAAAAAAATTACGGATATTCTTAACGTTATGGCTCCAATGCATCTCTTGTCAAAATGAGAAGTAAATCTGCAGCAGAAGCCCTGGATAACGCTGGGGTCTGCTAATATCTATCATAAAGCGCGATAAAATACATGGAAAATTCCTTTCTGAGTTAAATCCTGTTCTCAGCAGGAACTGTTTCAACTCTATAAAGAAATACAGTAGCTTGATTGTACTGCTTTTGAGAAAAACTAAGATACTTCACTTTCGGAGCTTCTTTCGGGAAAACAGTACCAATCGCAAGAAAACGTGGGACGGTATAGAGTCGATCCTCCAACTATCAAAAAGGCGTAACAGCGCTACACCAAGCACAGTTGAAAATATGGGCTCTATTTATCTAATCCTAAGGATATGGCCACAGCTTTTAATAATTACTTCTCGTCTATTGGCAAGTCACTTGATAGCAAGATCCCCAATCATATTCATGATTTCAAATATTATTTTAAAAGTGCATGTACTCAAAGTATGTTGTTTTCTGATACAACTGCCACAGAAGTTACAAACACCATCGAGTCGCTCCAGACATCAATAGCAAATGGCCCACACACTATATCTTCTCGACTTCTAAACATAGCCAGCAAAGTAATTTTACAGCCGTTGTCATGCATTATTAAACAATCGTTTTCCCAGTAACACTTTTCATCATGCATAATAGCTAAAGTAATTCCAGTTCATAAGTCAGGACCCGCCGACTCTTGTTCGAACTATCACCCTACTTCTCTGCGCTCCAACCTCAGCAAGATTATTGAAAGGGCCATGCGCGATAGACTTTATTTTGGTTTCAGTATATTTGGAAAGGTTTCAGTATATTTTATGATAGTCGGTTTGGTTTTAGGAAAAAGTCTCTACGAGTTATTGTCTCTTGAGCTTAGTGGAAGAAATTAAGTATAGTATAGATGGAGGTAACTTTCCTTGTGGAGTTTTTTTAGACTTACAAAAGGTCACTTGACACGGTCAATCATAACGTACTCATGCAAAAATTAGAACACTACGGCATAAGGGGCGGCTTTAATGACTGGTTTCTTCTTTCCTCTCGGACCGCAAGCAATATGTTACGATTGATTTTGAAAGTTCACCGGTCCTGGATACAGAATGCGGGTCCCACAAGGCTCAGTGCTCGGGCCCTTGCTCTTCTCTTGGTCTGTATTAACGATCTGCGTCGTTGTCTGACGAATACGCTTTCTCACCATTTCGCCGACGACACTAACATCTTGCTTAGTCATCCTTCATTAAAAATTTTGCGCAGATCTTTATGTAATTAACTGGCAAATTTGTTTGACTGGCTTTGCGCAAATCGACTTTTTCTGAATTCGACGAAAACAGAGCTCGTTCTATTTAAGCCTCTGTGCAGAAAGACCAACCTGAGGCTTACTGTTAAAATCAGTGGTACGAAAATATTTCCTTCAAAGAAATGTGAAGTATTTGGGAATACTACTAGATGCATCGGTAACTTGGAGACCACAGCTTGCTGAACTCTCAAAGAATCTCACATGAGTAGTTGCTATGCTTGCGAAAGTGAGACACTATGTACCATTCAACACACTTAAAGATCTTTATTACTCTTTGTTCCAATGTCACTTATCTTATGGATGCCTTGTGTGGGGCTTCTCTGAGGTTCATATCCTAAACTCACTACGCTCTGAGACACATATCCTAAATAATATCATCGGTGCACAAATTCACTTAAATGTCAGTAAGATACAGTTCAAGCGACAACTTCATGCATTATTTATTGCTAAATATTACCTGGGCGTGTCTTTGATTTAGTGGCAAAAGGCTTATATACTAAATACAAATTTACAATGAAAACCTATGCGTCTAATTGACCGCATTTGGCGAGTATTTTCGAAACTTTTTTAGTGATATTTTTATAATTAGAGACTGTATGTTATAAACGACTGAACATACTTCGCACGACGTATGAGGGAGGTGGGTCTCTTCATGCCGATTAGCTCATGATATGAAGAGCCCTACTTCCCATTTAGGCTAAGGTTTGTAAATTTAGCTTTATGCGTTTTTTCGAGTTCTAATTGGGTAAAATAAAACTCTTGTTGTTGTTGTTGTCTTGCTGTATATTCTCGAGCGCCACCCGAAGCTTGTGGTGGATATAAAGGTGGTATGCTCTATCTACCAAGTCGGGGTAGGTGGTTGAGAGTGGGTGTAGGTGTGCGTGAGGCTTGTTCAACGTATAAAGCCATGACGGATAGTGTTTTTTAAGCTGTAATATTTTGTTTTGATTATAAGGTTTACTGCATTAGTCCTGTAAATTAAGCTTTCTTTCGTGTTTGTAATTCATCATTTGTTTTCTAAACAAGTATTTTCATTATCTGTTGAACGGTTTATATTTGGCGACGTCAGAGCTTTATGGGTAACATGCGTTGACCGTTGTCTCTTCGATTTACACTTGCTAATAGGTTACAAAATGTGCTTGCGACTCAACTTGAATGGAATCGACTCTGGTGCGAGTACTCACATTTCTATGTTTGTCCATCTTATGATGGGTGACTTTGACTCGATTCTCGCATGGCCGTTTCCCGGCACCATCATCCTCACGGTTTTGGACCAGACTGCGGACAACCCGCAGCATGTCCGTGAAACTCTCATCGCACGGCCGTCTCTGCAAGCTTTCCAGCGACCCAAAGTCAACCGCAACCATAAGGGTTATGGCTATGTAGAGATGATACCACACCAGACCCTTCGAATGCGTAACTACATTAAGGACGACGCTATAATCGTGAATGTGGAGGTACGGATGCCGACGTGAGCCTCTGCCATATGTCAGTCGTTGAATATGATGATGCGAGATGCGGTTGATGCGAGATGCGGTACTAAAGCAGATTGTGTTCCGGTCCCGCCCCTGATGTTAGGAACATGACATTAGTAGGGTGCGTGCGCCGAAAGTGTACGTGGTTTGCTCTGAAAGATAATTTGGTACTTGCTCCAGAAGGGGCTGCAGCCCGTTATTTTCTCTTCACCGAGGGCTTTGCGTTTAAGTTCGTCCTCGTCGTTTCCTGTTGGTGTTTTGTTGTTGACGTAGACCTAATGGTATCTCTGGGCATTTTTTATTCAATGCAGTGCTAAGTACTTAAAAGAACAATGTTTTGGTCCAACATATTGCTTGTTAAAAAGTGGTCTCCTTGGTGACTTGTCCTTTCGCTTCTAACTCTATCTGTGGCAAAAATTTTGTAAAATATACCGAGGCGTTAAATGTTTCTTTAATCGTACCTTGTCCACGGAAGCTTTTTCAGTTAAATACGCTTTCTTGAAATCTTGTTGATTGTTTTGTGAAGTTAGATTTTTTGTATTGAATTTGCCTCAGTTGATTGGTCACGTCCTGTAACCGAATAAAGCGTCGGGGCTGATTGTTGTTGTAAGTACGCTGTTCTATATGATGTTTATAATGCAGGTTTTAGCGCCAATTGTAGTTTTCTTTTGTCAAATTACTTTATTTTGCACTTCGTCTCAGTCGGAATATCCTGTTTGCTCGTCCACTCACACAATATTGTAAGAGTTAGGTGACCGCTAGACCACTAGATCGGGATTGACTTTTGCTTATGCTGAGCGATTAAATTTCCCTCTTACACAGATGCACACACACACACACACACACACACACACACACATACGAAATCTCTACATATATATATATACGTATATATAAGTATATATTTACATATATATATATATGTATGTATATACACATGTATATATACATACATATATATAAGTATATATATATACATATACATATATATGTATGTATGTATGTATGTATGTATGTATGTATGCATATGTGTATGTATGTTCACAATGGAAAATATTATGCTCTCTAAGATTCCATGCTCGAATTTTCTTTAAGAAAAGTTTCAAGGTTGGTGCTAAATCGATCACCACAAGTACTAGTTTAAAAAGCAACAGGCACATTCTTTAAAATGAGCTTCGCCATGTGATGATGGATTTGGATGATGATCAGGTTGCAAGGGTATGTGCACTGGCTAATGCACAAACAGTTGTGACGCGGAGTCCCTCGGCGCAGCACGGAAGTCGCTTTGAAGCGACCCGAAATCATCTATTTTAAGCATATGCGCTTTTATGTAGGTGGTTTTGAAGTAAATCAGTCAGCGTATAGCCGTGCTAACAGAAGGTCGCAAGATAAAATTGAGGAGTTCTTGTGGAAACCTCCGGTGAGGTCTAGGACATTCTTCAAGCCGCTAGGAAACTCATGGCAAGTTAGGTTCATAGAAGGGCAATTTACCTTGCATTATGGCGACGCGAACTGCAAATTTAAGTTTTGACACGGGCTGACAAAGAAGTTAGCCAAGTCGTCAGACAAATGGGACGCCGGATCGCGTTCAAGAAAATCTAGCAAAGAATACGCGCATTCCGATAAAAATTTTAGTTGGCCAATTCTGCATTGAAAAATTGCTTTGGAGGTTTTAGTTGCAAGCTGCTTTCCTTGGAGCGCTGAAATCCTTTTCTTCTAGATATCGTACTCACAAGCCAACACAATCGCAAAAAAAAATCCATACGTAGCCATCGGAACATACTCTTCGTACGATAAATTCTTCTAAGGACTACAGAAGAGCATTGTGCATGAGCAGACAGCAGCAGACAACGGGGATCGCGTGGGAGAAAGTCGCAATTGTACCAAAGACCTACGTTTAAAAAAGAATGGAAGTCTATGTCTTAAGCTAGAAAACATCGCGAAGTCTAACCTTCCTTTCCTGTTTACCATTTAATAGTTAACTTGTCGAGTGGGTAGTCGTTGACCAGATGAAGTGAAAGGTTAGCATAAATCACTGAGGCGAAATTACTAAAATCCTGTTTCTTCAAGGTCTCCTTCACTCAAGTATCTTTAAGTGACATAGCACATTTCACTATTAGCGTGTCGCTATCCGCACAAATATTTCCAGCCATCGAAAGTGAAAATTCTTATTATCGCTAGTGGACAATGTTGATTGGTTACATCATTTTCTTGGACGGTTCACTGAACTAACAGCACTTTCTAAATGCGCACCCTTATCCAAGCTTGAATAGCCTTAGTCGGGAACTACAAATAAATCTGACCTTCCAAGCAGCAGGTTGCAGGGGAATGGCGACGCTTCCGAGTCGAACTTAACCCAATCACATTAGCCGCATGACAAGTGCATTGCGAAGTTTGAACCAAGCGTGGCTGCCATGCAGAAAGTCTCATGTTAAGTATTAGCGATCTATGGAAGCCTTACTAAGTACTCAGCACTCACAAGTACTTACGTATTAAGTTCTTGTATTAGCGACGCATGGAAGTCGAGGCGAACGGCTTGCGAATGATAGTTTGATGAAGATTGAATCAGCAGCTCACAGTATTCATCTCACAGCTGAAACACGACGGTTACGCTTTTCGATGAATAGACTATATTTAGCAATCGCTCACTGCATGCAGCATTTTGCAGAAAATAGAATGTCCTAAAACCGAAAGGAACACGAGCAATATAAGCTCTTCAAAACACACTTCTCACATTGCAACGCCATGCTTCAACTGCAGCTCTTTATCTTCCTTGAATAAAGTGTTGACACCGTCAATCATGCACTGAACTAACTCGACTTCGGAATAGCCCAATCGGTGCCGGTTGGAGATGTCGTACGTGGCACCGTCGTGTCCCCCTGACTCACCTCGGGTGCCTCGCGGCTGGAGTTTCAGCTCCTTGCACCGGGCTTTCAGCGCGGGAAGCCCCTCAGCCGCCCAACCAGGCAAGTCGATGTGCACTGACGCACGCATTCCAGTGCCCAGGTTAGTTGGACACGAATGAAGATAACCATAGCGTGCATGCAGTTGGAAGCCTCTTCCAGCTTCGTCCTTTACACTATCCTGCACCGCCTTGACTCCAGCCGCTAAGCGCGAGAAAACAGCTCTAACATCACCACCTAAAACAATCAACATAGCAGTTAAACAAACTGCTGATTTCTATCAAGGAAAATTTCAAAAAAATGTTGGATAATTTGATCCCGATTGCGGTGCAAAACAAAAACAAAAATTCTCGCTAAGAAACGGTGCTATCGCATTAATTTACTCGAAAATGCGGAACGAACCTTGCTGCATAGATATTATGCGAAGTTGGTCCTCCTCATTCACCCATGTCAGGAAGGTCTTAGCAGCATTGTGGAAGATTCCACGTCCCTCTGGCCAGTCGCGCTCCATGCCGCTTGCGATCAGATTCTTGTCACCGGATATGAATAGGAAATGGTCGTCTATAAGTTGCTGTCGAACAGCTTCATCCATACCCAGCAGTGGATGGTATTTGCCGGCAAGTTCACCATCTAACTTAGCGAAGGCACTGATCATGAGCTTTTCAACGGACACTCGCTGCTCTCTAGTTATGCCAGGAGATAAACCGAACCCCTCGATATTTCTACCCACGCGAATACGGGTCGAGTGAACTGGAGCATCCGAGTCAATGTTGCCTTTCAGCTTGGACACATCCATGTCGGACTGGTGAGAGAAGCTGGAGTCAAGGCCGTGGTAGTCCAAGACGATTGGGTCGAAGACTTCCTTAAAGTCTGTGAAAGTGTCTTCGTCGCCGGCGTAGATGCCGCATTGCTGGTCGTCGAACTGGATAGCACAGGCAACAGCCTATGCAAAAAGCAAGGCAAAAGTGCTGCAAAAACCCAATGACGTTTCTCAAGGAATGTAGAGCTAACTCAGCACCTCCTCTGTTATATGATAGCTTGCTATGAAAGCAGCAACACGTTTAATCGTTCAATCATCCTTGAATTTAGTGGACGTGGGGAAACAGCAATAAAGAAACTGTACTTAAGTTTAGTTTAGGAATGAGTATCGGCTTTGTATGATGTTATACGTCCTAATGGGACCACTCGCATAAGGGTCTACGGCAAACTGTACTGATTAGCCAAACAATCTAGAATAAAAAAAATACATAGTGAGGGCTGCGATCTTTCGTCTTTCAAATAATCGGGTTGAAGCATAAAAAATTATTCGTGGGTCATACGCACTGTTACCTGCGCAAGCGTAAAACCCGATGTCTTTGTCTTGACTCCAGCGAGCTTCTGCCAAAGCTCCCGAGTCACATACTTTGCCACCAAACTTTCTTTCGACCGGATTTCCGGAAATTCCGGCACTTCAATCTGAAATAAACGGAAGAAGAAAACAAAGGTAAATATCACATATCAGTCATGAAAAAATGTCAGCATCCAATTTTAATGGGATACAATTAATTGCCCAAGTGGTACGGTACCCATATTGGCAAATCTTGTTTATTTAAAATCCTTCGACAAGGTGAGGTAGACTTAACCGTTGCCAGGGAGAACAGGACCGCAGCAATAGCAAGGCAAGCGGCCTTAACAATAACGGCTCCCGCTTCTGCATACGAGGTCTAGCCCAAGCTGGATCTGAAACAGTAACGCGCTTCGAGGCTTAATCCTTTGCAAAGCAGTTAACAGGTACGTTACATCCGCACTCGCCAAAACTGAAAGGCCACTTACCAATGAGAAATCTTTAAAACGCGAGGGGCTTTTGCACATGCCCAGCTCTCATGACACTCGCATTTTCGTGCAGCTTGGAAATTTAGCAGATAGTCTTAATAGCATTGCATGCTAAATATTCACAAACACACGCAGACACACACACACAGACACACACACAACCACACACACACACACACACACACACACACACACACACACACACACACACACACACACACACACA
>QQSS02214038.1:0-11204 GCA_003687565.2 Craspedacusta sowerbii
AGAAGGTCCAGGATACCAAATTCAGTGCTGTAATTTTTTCGAAATCCAAACTGCTTGGAGTAAAGGAGTTGTTTCTGTTCAAGATATTCATATAGCTTCAAATGAGTTATTTTTTCAAGGATTTTAGAAAACACAGATATTAGAGGTATTGGTCTATAACTGCTCATTATTGCTGGGTCGTCTGCTTTGAATAAAGGTAGTACCCTTGCTACCTTCAGGTCTCTAGGGAACACGGAGAGGTCATATGATACTTTAAACACATGCAGAAGGGGAATTAATAATTCATCTGAGACATGGTTCATAACATCAACATGTAAATCATCTGAGCCTGGAGACTTACGCATTTTTAGGGAGTGGATTGCATTATGCTATATCTGCCCTAGTTATTTCCCAAAGATCGAATACAAACGGAGCCGAATCATCATCCCTATTGTCATCATCATCATTATCATCATCATCATCATCATCATCATCATGTTCATCATCCTCATAATCAATATCACCATCATCATCATCAAGATGGTCAAGTGCATCCAAAGCTGGCTTTATTTGTCATAAATAACCATGTGAAACCAATGCTTTCCACTTTTTCTGCCCTCGCGCCCTTTGGTGTGAGTACAAATATAATCGATTCCCAGTTAATCTCGAAAAGAGACAAAACCGAGCTTTACTCGCTTGATGAGTACAAGCTGAATGAGAAGTCGATGTCATTCACGATATAAGCGCACGTCACATCTTATGATACTTCATTAGGTTCAGCATATCAAGCAGCCGATACAGGGTAGAAACAGTCCGAAAGTTGCTACCAGTGGCTATTAAGAAACTGCTGCTTTAATTGGGATCTGTGATCTAGATGCGCTAGTTTTCACAAAACTCCTGGCATTGGACGAATTTTACTTTTGCTCAAATTGTAAAATCTTTACGGTTAATAAGCCTAGAAAGAATCAATATCTCAAATACAGGCTACTTCTGCTTGAAATGAGAAAATTATGGCAAGTCATGTAAATTGAGGCAAAAAGTTCGCGTGCACCTCAAAGCAACCTTCTATTCAAGTTGAAATAAAGCAGGGAAGTAAAGGATTATCGTTCTCAGAAGAGGACTGTTTGAGTTTTCAAACAACCTGTTTAAGGTTTCAAACAACCTGTTTAAGTTGCATAACGCGCACTCGCCGGGTGGCACAACGAACATGACACCATCGCCATTCGATAGAAAATATTTCTGGTTGCGTAAAAGTTGCGAGTTGCGAAGTCGCAAATACGTCAACTGTTTAACCAGCTGCTCTTTTTGGCCAGGCATGTCTTAAAAATAAGCTGCTGTCGGTGCTGCATTCATGTCCCCTGGTCTTATAGAAGCGAGTTGAACGAATTTAATATAGACGCATGCAGGATAAGAACTATTAACTTTGGACTATTTGACGGAGGTCTGTCCGGCTTGTCATGTGCGTCTTTGGACCTTTCGGTTGAAACATGAGTCAGTCTTGCTGTTGATAATGCCTAGCTCGTCTTGATTTTTCACAATTCTGAAGCAATCATCTCAAAGGAAATTATAACTGTCCTTTCGCCTGATATTTGATGAAGGCTGCTTTTCATATCAAAACGCAGTGCAAGATATCTTCTTCACTGATAGTCCTTCTTACGTAATCTTAGCACGTTCAAAGTTTTCCTAGTAGAGAGTGATCGCTGGTAATCGTCCACAGAAATAGCCGAGCCCACCCAAGTAATGGCTTTACAGCCTTGGTTTTGAAAATACAAAATCATTTGCATATCATTCATTACCTAAAGGCGATGGATGACACGAGTGGCACCCACACTCTACGTTTTTTCATCCGATGGTTGCAGGGACTAAATACTTTTATCATCTTGCCCAACCTTTGCAACCCTAAAAATCAACGATGTACTTGATCTTGGCAAATTTGCTTTTACTTGACTCGCATGAATGCTTTCAAACGTAATTATATGCCAACAAAAGAACTTGGTCTTTAAATTGGTAGACGAGGAAATTTCCATATTGCCATGAAGGGCAGTTGACCGCTTTAGTTTAGGCGTCAGCTGATTACCAGGCATCCGATCTGATCTCAGTATAACCACTGCCCACAGTCTTGATTCTTTCCCTACCAATGCCAAGAACTCGAGGAGACAAATTAAGATGAATCAGGTAGTTCTGTGCTTAGGGAATTAGCATGGAATCAGGGCAACAGCACCTCCAGCGTGGCTGGTTTCCACCATGTCAACTTCGCAATTTCACGTAACCGTCAGGGTTTCAATCGTGGCTTTATTCGTAGCTTGGTTCGGACGAAAACATCTGTGAGCGTATAAATCTACCGTTTACTGCTCAGTAAGTGGTTCATTACGATTGGTCAGATGTGACGTACTCTCGCGGCAGTTATGCTTGCAAGATGGCGACCGGTCTGCAATCGTTACTGATTGAGAAGCTTTGGCTCGCATGTCATTTATTTATTTAGTTATTTGTTGGCTATGTAACCCAAATCCAAACTCTAACCTTAATACTAATCTTTACCCTAAAACTAAGCGGGTATAAATCTACCGTTTGCTCCTCAGTTTGCGATTGGTCTGATGTTACGTAACTCGCGACAGTTATGGTTACAAGATGGCAACTGGTCTGCTGTGGTTAGTGATGGCAAAGCTTTTGCTCGCATGTTATTTATCTATTTATTTATTTATTTATTTATTCATTTATTTATTTATTTATTTATTTATTGATTTGTTGGTTAAATCTGACTGTAACCCAAGCCAAAACTCGAACCCTAATACTAACCCTAATACTAACCCTTTCCTTAACAAGCTCGCGCAAACCTCTGGTCTTTGTTAGGCCAAACCCCATATTTTTTTTTCACTAGTCGAGCGTGTGCATAATGCAAACACGACTAGAAATTCACCTGAAAAGAAGGTAATAAAACGTTGTTGTAAGTGCACAGATACAGTATATCCTGTGGATTATAAGAAGGTGTAAGCCAATATATGCCGATATACTAATTGTGGATTCGTTTTTTTGACGCTTGTTTATTGATAAAGGTGACAGCAAGGCATGGAAATATCACGGACAGTCATATTTATAAATAGTAATCGAACAGCCGGCGATTTTGGGCTGGTTAATTTATCATTAGGTTAGGCTAATAGAGAAGTAGCACTATTGCAACTAGACAAGGTAAAAGTAGAACGTACGTGTGCACATACAAATGAACGAGGTCTATACACTCGCAAAGAGGAGAGAGAGAAAAAAACTGCAACATAATATGAACCAAATAGCAAAGCATCGGCTTCTGCAAGTGATGAGACTTGAACGTTTACGGGGTGTAATGTTCCTGGTCGCGTTATCCACTTATCTTCATAAAATCAGTGATGTTCAATTGTGTGAGTCACTGACACCACGCCACAGGAAAGTCACAAATAAGTCCGTCGCGAAGTTGCAATCTTGGCTGTCAGCCAAGTGGGTGAAAAGTTCCGTTTGGCTTGAATGGCGTAAAATATCCGAGCGATGTCCAATAAAATGACATTCTATATTTGGTTAGAAATATTAACAAATTATTTGGTTTCTATTCTAATCTGCATATATGAGTTCGTGCTAACGACATTCAGCGGCGCAAGTAATGCTCTGTCATTCGTAAGTGGCGCCAGCGGTATAGCATGATCTACAAGACGGTTTTGTTATGAGTATTTCCTATGCCACTCATGGACGCACTCAGAAAGCAGCGTTTTTCTCGTATCACATTGCACAAGGTTGATTTGCCGATTATCTTAGTAGTTCATGACAAAACCAAGCATTCTTTCATGTTCTGTGTGCGCTTAAAGGCAACTATGGGTGAACTAGGTCAAACTGGCCGGAAACCCGGGGACTTTGGGCATGCTAGATCGTGTGTGGAGTGCAGCATTCTTTGTATGTAAGCGAGTGTCCTGTACCATGTTAAGCTCGCCAGTTGGTTTTTTCGAGAAGTTCCTTGATACATTAACTAGCCATGCAGATGCGCTTTTAAAGTGGGAATGATGGTCGTAGCGACTGTCATGTGGTGACAGCGTATGTACTGTGTTTGCGTACTTTACAGCAAATGGGGTAATGCCCGTAGCTGTACATCGCGTTTGATTGAACCAGTCATTTGCCAAACAGCATGGTGTTGCTTGTAAGCACTGTCTCTATTAGTGAGGTAATCATGGTGGCTGGCACGTTTTCTCGTGATTCATTTTCAAAAAAATCCTTTGATGCCGAGATGCACCGTCGTCTTGACAATTTGGATACAGGGTCATAACATCCATTCCGACAAGCTGACGAAATCTGCGATCAATTTTGACGGTGCATTAATCATGTCCGCTGCAATAAATCGTATTGGCAGAAATTCATAATAGCACTGTTGTTTTTTGGGAGCCCATACAAAAAAACGGTGTGCGAAAACTGCTAGACAATTCTGGAAGCTCCTTTGTGTGTGCTTGAACATTTGATAAATAAATCCGAATCTGATCAAGCTGCATTACCTAAAAAAAATGGCGCTAATGAATATGCTTTATCTTATACTTAAGTGGCTCGGATGAGCAGTTCCGATTCAATGAAGAAAGGTGGATAACCCGACTACAAATATCTCAACCCTGCAGGCATGAACGTTCGAGTGTCACCAATGGCAGAGACTTATGCTTTATTATTTAGCTAATATTAGTTTGCATCTTATTTGTGTTTTCGTCTCCCGGTTCCACTTGCGTGTTTATTGACGCCTGTCTTTACTATGCGCGTGCGTACGTTTTTCTTTCATCTTCTCTAGTTTTACTAGTAATACTTTTCGAATAGACTTACCTCATCATTAATCTACCAACTGCTAAAGTAAACCGACAAAATTCCACCCTCGGGTTCTATAGTCACCTGTATCTATCGGCAGTAGTGTATAAACGAATCCGTCGATCGCCACATATTGGATTATACCTTATTATCACCTGCAATACCCTGTACCTATCTGAAGCTACGGACGAGCTTTTGACAAGAGTTTTAGTAGTGTTTGCATTATGCAGACGCGTGCCTAGCGAAGACACAACTGGTGTCGAAAATATCAGCACATTTGGACCTGAGCATCTCGTTTTACTTTCTGCATATATACCATTGCTATACTAATGATAAACTTATAACAATGTCAATGCAGATCTCCTTTAATCCAGACTACTGCTTTAATGCGTATTTCCCATACCCAAAAAAGTTCCCGCCGACATCATGGAAGGGTGCCTGACCGAGATTCATTACCACTTGCTATTTCTTCTGCGAGGAAATCTTTTCATTCCGCCCTGTCCGGGACAGTTCCAGCTATGTGGCAGTTTTGCGGGTGATACTATATGCCTGTAAAACGCCAAACATCTAGCTAAGACCACGAGCGTGTCACCCAGAACCTAGGGCAACTTCTATCTAGGAGGTGCCGTTGAATAGATGCTAATGTTATTAGGTTGTACCTGACTTATTTATATTTTCCTGACACAGTATGCATTCGCATTCTCCTCAGCAAAATGTAAAGATGAAAAGCCCATCACAGAAACAACAAAATTTCGTATCTCCACTTTCTCTATCTTGTTTCGAAGCGCATTCTAATCTAATCCATACTATTCGAAAGATTCGCCACATCATATAAAATTCGCTCCTAAATTCAAGAGAGAATCCATTCACATTACAAGTAGTTATGGCATGGTTCTCCTACAAGGCCTCTGGCCTTGACCTCTTATGAAGGACCATATTGCAGCATAAGCTGAACGCTTTAGATCACAAGGTAGTAACTATGGTAAGCAAGAACATCTCGGAAGGATCAAAGACTGCAAGCCCGTACGGATACCATAATGGAAGATGAGCCTAGCATGGAATTCTTGTCCACCTCTGTAGGTTTGATAACCGTTAACGTTGCAGGCAAAAAAAAAAAAATCAAGGAAGAGAATATGCAGATAGGCACAAGTCAGAGCTTGAACAAAGAAGGGGAGCCATGAATTAAAAAAAATAAATATGAGAAAGAGCAGGTGTAAACACTTAATTAGCACAAAATGCAACGTCTAGGGGCTAAGTTCCTTTCTGTTCGTGGAAGTATTTCTGGATATGGAAATCTGCCTATTTCTGGATATGGAAATCCGAAAATGTCTCAGCTCCAAAAAAGTCGTAGGCGCAAGTAATTTCTATATAGATTTACTACAAGTATGCTGTTAGACTTGCCACGGTATGGTCTGGTCTTTTCTATCTTATATGTGTGGGAAGTCATTGACCTACTTTAGGGGAGCATGGATCTGATCTGTGGACAGAACCCTCGTAATTTTCTTGAAGAAGTTTTGTTTACGCTGGGTTCATCTTCAAATACTTGTATCATTCAATCTTATTGTCTCAACCATGCAGCCTAAACAGTCTGTTATCCTCTTGGAGTATCTACTTGTTATAATCAGCTTTCATTGGATCAGGTTGTCGGGTCCAACGATATCATGAACTCTTGGAAACGCGATGCAATCAAAGTGAAGGTTAGTTTCGATATTAGGCCGTGATACTGGATGCTAACAATGCCGGCATCTTTAGTGGCGATAGTCTGTGTTGTAAACTTTTCACTGTTTCGCCACAACAAGAGAATGAGAAGATAAGACGTGTTTAGTACATAGCAATGTATTTGCAAGGCAATGTCGGCGGTCCAATTATGAGCCACTGGCCCCTTAGACACCCCATCTTAGAAAGTCATTCAGCGCCTCACATTTTGTAAAGCCAGCGTAAATGATGGTCTGGAATGAAGCCTACAGATGCCAATACATCAATATCAAAGACTCTGATATCAAAGCCTACAGATAGAACAAAGCCAACAGATGTCTGGAACAAAGCCTCCGTTAATGACATCGATGTCGAAGGCTCTGATATTTGAGATAGTGCCAAGAATGAACTTTGTTTCAATAAAGCCTGAGTTTAATTAAAATACGAAATTTGTGCCACGGACTCACTTTACAACCACCTCGACGTCCACATTAAAGTAATTCGCACTATGAGTGTCACGTGCCGCCTCGGTTGCTTGCGGATTAACACACGTCCAAACCACATTGCCCTTATTGCGAGGCACCATGCATCACATGACGGTGTAGTGGCGGCAAGACTAGAAATATCCTTTAGACTTCTAAAATCTCTTCTTTAAACCGTACAAGACGTATTGGAAGGATTCTCAAATGCTGCTACGCTGCATTGTTGCCACAGCAGGTTAGTATGGAGATTTTCGCATGTATCTTTATCTTGCGTTTGTAAGAGGTCGAGGCCAACATTTTGTGAAAGCGAAATCGTGGATAGCTGTGCTGGCCGATAATTGACCCATCAACTTCAGAGAATGTCTGCGTGCATGTTTGAGTGTGTGTCTATTTTTATATCTGTGTGTATCTATGCGCATGCCTTGTTGTTTAAAGGCGAGACTTGATAACACCAGAGCCTCTTTTCATATATTGTCTGCAAGGTGTTGAGTTGGTATGTGTTTAATTAGGACAAGGTTGCTTAGCGTGGTCCCCAAATACTGCAAGTAAGTAAAATAGCGACCCTTTGCCGATATGCGATTCCTTAAAATCGCGAGAAATATCTTATCTGTACCTAGGAAACTGACCAATGACAATGACTTACAGATAGTTTTAGTCACAAGCTGCTTGGAAAGCAGTATAGGTCATCTGCCACATTTTAAGTAAGAATGTGCGGGTTCATCTGTTGGCGTAATGTTGGTCTCAAATCTAGGTGTTATCATCATTTTATCCATATGAGAAAAGATGTTTGTTTGTTTTTTACTGATAGTGCTGGCACTAACTGCAGCCGGCTGTAACAGTCCATGGATAGCAAATGGAGACTTTTGCTACTTATTTCATAACATATCTGACACATTGTCAGGAATGAGTTGGTTTAATGCGCGGCAAGCATGCATCCGTGAAGGTGGAGATTTGCTTAGCATTGAAGATTCAAAGGAGCAAAGTTTTATTACTAACATTCAAAATGACTATATGAAGAAGCAACACTACTGGATTGGGCTAACAGACGAGAAGGTAGAAGGAACATTTGTATGGAGTGATGGTACTAAATATGACCCGACAAAGTTCAGTAACTGGCGAACATCTTCGGGAGAACCAAACAATTTTCGAGGCAATGAGGACTGCGCAGAGACATCTTGGGATGGACGTTGGAATGACAATGATTGCTCTGTTGAGTTTGGATTTATTTGCAAGAGAAAAAAGGGTATATGCTCTTATGGTTGCTTTTGCAGGCACAGAGTTCTGTTCAGGGTATTTCTTATTTTGGAAGACACTGCATTTTTGATCTTGTGCCTTTATGGCAAGATTGATTGCTTCTGGGTGTGCAAAATCCTCCCCATAGCATCGTCGCATTTTAATGGAGATAGCCTGTTAGTTGTCTTCTGTTTCTGAAGTGGCTCTATTTATGTAAAGAAAGACTTCTAAGGCTGGACATTAAGATATTTTAAAATGCATCTATATTGAAGAGTATGAATTTCCTGTTTTTGTCTTTTTTAAGATGCTGTGATTCCTCCCCCACCAACTTTGCCGCCTATTCTTCCACCGACTGGGCGTAAGTATTGCTTGGGTAATTCTTATTTTTGAAAAATCAAGTTGTGATTCATGCATTTTCAGTGTGATCATATTTTACTTTCTGCTGTAATGAAAAGCAGAAATGACTGCTTAAGTCTTACTTAAAATATATAAGGAGAAATTTGTAATGCCACCGGTGCACTAGCTTTATTAAATGCATGGAATTAGTTTCTCTACATAAAGAAGTTGGCAATTTGGCACGATAATCTGCTGTAACCACAGATCTCTAACATTATCTCAGTTGTTGAGTTTGTTGGATAATCTATTGTATGATATCTGAACAGCTGCTGATTTGATTTACAGGATTCTTATACACAATTATCTGGTAGGTCTTTACATATCTCTTTTCAGAGCCTGTGACATGTGAAGCAGGCTGGTTGCCTTGGGGTACATCCTGCTACGGGATTATTAAAGGTTTAAGGAAGAGCTGGGATGATGCACGGGCTGATTGTTTACGTAGGTTTGGTGACCTGCTTATCATTGAGACAAAGGAAGAGCAGGAGTTTCTTACTAATGAAATTGGTTTGACTGACAATGTAAGTTTATTACACTGTTGTATTTGCAGTTATTTAATTGTTTTGCTAAAACTTTGGCAACGATAAAATGGCTAAGACATTGGCCTGGCTTGAGCAGTCTTGGCTTGTGACCCAACATATTAGTCTAATCCTGGAAGTCTGATTTTTAATAAGATTTCTTGTCCATTTATGTGTTGCCATCCATTTTTGGTGTTTACACTGTAGAAGTTCTCATGATTGCTCAGGGCTACTTGATTTAACTCCTTTGCCTTTAGCTTACCCAAATTCAATCTATAATCCTGTACTCCTAAGGTGTAATAGAGATCTATGGCAACTAGAACTATGGTTGTGGGGGTTTGCGATGACCAAGAATTGTCAACAGCTCCAAACATACTTGCCATGTATGGAAAACTATTGTGAACTGCGGAGCTGGGCTGATGATAGTGATGAGTCTGTTGGGTGCATTGAAATTATATCCATGGCATGATTCATCCTAATTTTCTTTCAGCTGCTTCCGATATGGTATCTTAATTCCTAATTGGATTCAGATCATTGAGCTTTACCATCCATTCATCCTTCTATGTATTAATTTATAAATGCATTCATCCACACCTAACCTCTACTAGTATCCATTTGATATGTTTTTGTGTCATCTGCCACGTCCAGATTTATCTTAAATTGATGTAGTGAAAGATATCTTCTGGTCAATCTTGGTTTAGGAATATTGGATTGGCCTGTCAGACTCGTATGCGGAAGGCTTATTTTTTTGGGTTGATAAGAAGCCTCTTACACCAGCTAACTATAGCAACTGGTTTGCAAACCAACCGAGCAACAGCTTTGGTGGGGAAGATTGTGTGAACATGTATGGTAAATTCAGTCCAGGACAATGGAATGATGACCACTGTGCGTCTCTGAAAGATTACATATGTGAAAAAGTTTCAGGTAAAGAGTGCTTTTTTTCCCATTCACTGGACATTAGTCCCAAGGTTACATGTAGTGTTGCCAAAAAGTGGCTATAAGAAATTTGATAAATTAAAAGTAATGAACAAAATTATACCTCTACTCCCCAAATACCTAGCACTTTGCCTCTGCCACAAGGCTATTAATGATTGTTTTTTTCATAATGATTATTACCCTGGTCTCTGCAATGGAATAGTCAACTGCTAATGGCAAACAGCAGAGAGAGCCAATAACAAGTGCCTGTATGATACCACTCAGGCTAGTTTAATGTGGGCAATATGCAGCATGTAAATAAATAAATAAATAAATAAATAAATATATATATATATATATATATATATATATATATGTGCATATGTTTATGTAAGTATGTGTACAGATGTATAAAATCAGAACATAATAAGTGAATGGAAGCAAATATAACGTGCCAGTCATTAGCTATTAAAGGCGTGAGTAGAAGACCACATATTGTATAATTCTTCTGATTCTGTTTCTTGTAGGAGCTCATAACTGCCCAGAAGGCTGGATCAGTTGGGATGACTACTGCTACCAAATAAATGCTCATCCAAACCAGTTGTTATCATGGGATGATGCAAATACGGAGTGCAACTCATTTAATGAGGCTTGGAAGCAGCTGAAACTGGAAGTTGCAGAAGCGCATTTAGTTAGCATTACAAGTCAGGAAGAGCAGGATATGCTTATAAAAGAGTTCCGCAAGGTCGGTTCTGTTAGCTGGAATTCATATTTTTGGATAGGTCTGAACGATAGAGACAAGCACAACGAGTACCACTGGTCTGATGGCTCAGTCTTGAAGTATACAAATTGGGTAACAGGACAATCTCACGCACCAACTTCCAACTTTCATTGCGTTACTTCATCATTTTACCTTGCTCATGGACGCTGGTCACAGGAAGACTGCGACCGCACTTATCAGTATGCCTGTAAAGTTAAGCGAGGTATGTGGTCGATATTGCCAATGTTTGCGGAACAATATTTAATCACGCATCAGACTTCCGTCGTCTGTCTGTTTTTCTATGTCTGTCTGTCTGTCTGTCTGTCTGTCTGTCTGTCTGTCTGTCTGTCTGTCTGTCTGTCTGTGTTCTTATGATTATATACCTAAATAGTTTTTCATCTATCTATCCATGTATCTATCTATCTATCT
>QQSS02214049.1:0-11204 GCA_003687565.2 Craspedacusta sowerbii
TAACGCTTATACCCTTGCAGTATGTATTAATTAATCGATGAAGTTTGTCATGGGTAAGTTTTGACGCGAAACCAACAAAGGGAAGTTTAAAATAACGCACACTACAATCTTTAGCATTCGCTTCTACTGGCTTATCAGAAGACGCTATTTTAGTATGAAGAAACGACTTGATACGTTTGCTTATAAGATGTACGGGAAATTGTTTTTTTGTTAAAATGTCGGTTATATATTCTACATCAGTGTGAAAGCCAGACCAAGAGTTATTAATGTTGTAGATACGGTGAAGAAGTGTCTTAACGAGGCCAACATTATAGGAAAAGCTACAATAACTTGAAGAATTCGTCAAAAGCCCAGTGAACGTCTTTGTCCGAAAAATAGAAGTATAGAATTTATCGTCTATACGTCCCTTCGCATCTGTGTTGTTAAATGTTTCAATTTCGAACTTTTTAACAAACGCATTTATTTAATAGTAATTGGAGTGTTCACGCCTCCTAGGTATATATACTGGTATCTTGTAAACCTAACTTAGTTGAGAATGACAAAAGATATTGTCGAAACATGTCCTACAAACTGAAAAGTGTTCTTATATATATAGTATTATATAGTATTCTTTCTGTTGAAAATTCATTATGTCAATAAAACTTTTTCAGAGAAATGTCCTTTGTCATCTCTTTAATTATTATCGGCTATGCTCATGTGCCTTTCACAAAAGCTGTGCAATTCCGCACCACAAGCAAGTTCCTCGCGACGTTGCCTTGTGACCGGAACTCTCGGCAAGACCCCACCACGTTGCCAGAGGCAACCGGCTGCGTACATGCTCGTAGTCGTAGCGTCCGTCCTTGTTGAGTGCACTGCCTTATGTATGTTATTACATCAAAAGATAATGCATCTGTATCGCTTCACTTTCGATAGACGTAGACGCGCTTGAAGCTATGCGCTTTTAAGTCTAATTAGATCTAATGGAGGATCTTAAAACTTCTTTGTTTGTCTCTGATAGAACGACGTGAAGATTTTGTTTTGCACTAGAATAGAAACAGCTGCCTATGCTAACTGCCTGTATCGTTTACTAAACAGACTAAAATTCAAGTTTGCTGTATTGAAGATAAACTTTGGTTTAATGCGAGCAGTAGGAAAGTTAACCCCTAATGCGTATCTTTTTTTCGGAGCACGTATTTAAGCTGTCACAAAGTAATACTTTTATTTACAACTAATTAGTTTGTATTGTGCTTTGAGTAGGAATGTTATTCGTTTTTCTTCTATAACAACGGCTTTGGTAGCTTTCGCACACTATGGCCGTCCGGTTTTTCCAAGTGCCTGCTGGGATATTCAAGTTTCAAGTAGTCTAGAAACTTCATTGTCATGTCCCTTTTCAAAGCACGTGAATGGTGGAGTACCTGGTGTGGCAATGCAAGTGAAGAGTTTGATGTGGGTAGTCTGTGTATAGCTAATGTAGACAATCAAACCAGCAAGCTAGGTAAGTGGCGACCTTGCTGTAATAGCTGTGTCTGATTATTGCACATAAACTATTATATTTTACGTGCACATCCTAATACTTAGTTTTGATTCTTGCCGAAAGAATTGTTTTCTCTATTGCAAGTGCTACTGGAAAGCTAAAAGAAATCTTTGCTTTCAATGTTCTCATCTCCTACTTAGAGCTTGTATGCCTCTATCTAATTGCAATTTGAAAGCCTGATGTCTCTAGCTAGGTAACACATGATCAGATTTATAGTTGTGATATTCCCCTTCATCTTTGAATGCACTACTAATCTTAGTCTTATCTGGAAACATTTTGACGTTGGTTTCCATCAAATCATTGATAGTCAATAGAAACTTGAGGAAACCTAGGATAGATCCCTAGGTGATCTCTGTAAAGGTCCATGTGGAGTGGTATTCAGATACACTAACTGTCCTTGCTCTGCCTCTAATCAAATCATCACATCTTAGCGGATACTACAGCTGATGAAATCATCAATCAATTCTCTGCAGTCCATTACCAAACTCTCGTGTCATCCAGGCAAACTACATTCAATCATTTGTATGTGCAAGAAATTTTTGATCTGGCACTTCTTTTATTCGTTGAATGTTTCCAGCCTATTATTTAAGCATGATGTACGTCAAAGTTTACCATGATTGTGGATTGTCTGGGAACTTTTGGTGTAACTGGGGTATTAGATGATTACTTGCTGGCTTTCATGTAATATGGGGCATGAAACATCAGTGTGAAATTCTATGTGAGATGGGTGAAGATACCATTCACACTAGCAGGAGACTGCCACCCTTACTAAGTACTTAGTTCCATTGCAGCATTCTAGAAAAATGCAATCATCAACGCTTCATGAATGCATGATGCACTGTAAGTGTTGGTGTACTGATTCAGTTGCCAATGCTATTGACCGTTGAGCATACCAAAATCATTCATAATGCAGCATGTTTATATCAGAAATGTAAACAACGTCAGAAGCATCGTTGCTCGTGCAAGCTCTTGCACCAAGACCACTTTGCTTTAAGCTTGTACAGAACTTGGCATAAACAAGGTGTGTGTTCCCGTCTAATGCCTTCTTTTTGTTGCCTTGTTTCGTTATGAAGTCGTGCACTCCCTGGAGTAGATGGGGTTTAGGTCTCTCCACTATACAGAATATTTATATTTTTCCATCGCAAGGACAGTAGTTTCCCTGATCTATTGAACATTATATAGGAGTGCAAATTGTGTTTTGAAACATGTGTATGAAGTTGATGTGTTTGAAACGAGCTAGCATACAATGTGCTGTACTGGTACATCAGGTTTTGTAATATATGCAGTGCCTTGGTAATTAAACTTGAGATTTTGCTATTTTAACAGATAAATGTTAAGGCATCAATGTGACTTAGAAATGCAAGCAGGAATACTAGTAATGTCATTAAGGGTAATTTAAAATCGTTTTTCCATAAATGCCATGCTGAGTTTCCATACCAAAAATTGCCTTTGTAATGATCCATAATATTGCATAGTGAAGCAGCAGGATATTCTGATCTTCCCATGCCTTTAAGCTATGCTTTTACATGACTCACATATTGCTAATTCGAATTCGAAGACTTGTTACATCAGCATCATTGCTAGACACACTACCATGGTCCTAACTTTTACCTTGCTTGCAGTCCTTCATATCTGGGACAAGGCCACTGCTGAGGACTATTTAGGCACTTAAATTTGCATTTATGTTTTTTAAGTTGTAAATATTCTCATTTTCATTAGTGTTGTCTTGAAATGGATGAGTTCTATGATTTGTATTTTTGAAATTAAAAGTTATATATTTAGCTAGTAACTGTTTGTTTTGATGTTAGCCCTAATTCGTGTGGTAGTTTTCTTTGTGATTTTCTGCTTCTATGTTTATGCAGTTGTTTACCGTAGTAAAATATTCAGCATACGTCATGAGCATTTTTCTAGATGTTTTGAATAGTTCTGATCATTAAAGTGCCGTTTGTCTTCAGCCTGTACCTTTTAGTAGTTTCCGCGGAAGGAAACTGTGCAGATGTTATAGCAATCTTTTAAACTTAAGGTTCTGAAGTTTGGCATGATGACTTGGCATGTGAGAAACATTCATGTTACTTGTTCTGATAAATGAGTTTATTTGGAAGCCGTTAGCATTCCAGCTGCCTTTTAAGATATGGAAGCTTACTAACTATGGTCCATAGTGATTTGCATGCCAGGTTTTATTCTGTAATTAATGTTAGGAGTAGTTCGTTAAATATTGGGAAACTCCTTTGTAAACAAGGCAATCTGCAAGCTATGTACCACCAATCTGCAACCTTGCTTCAAATTGTAATGCACGCTTATTATGCTTTCTATAATGCAAAGCAGGCTTCTTAACTGCAAATTTTTAAATAGAATCTTGATTGGTTTCCTTCTAGACAAAATTATTGTGGGATCCTTGAATGGAGTCATTCGATTATTTATTCCACATGCTGGAGCATTTCGGCCTGACAGTTTGATGTTGGAGAAGCAAATGAGCCATCCGATTTTGGCCCTCACTGTTGGAAGATTTGTTTCGTAAGACCTTTTGTTGTAATTACTTAAGTGAAATTTCTTGATGTGAAGATCTATAACCAGTGAAGGAATTTATGTGTATTCTAGTAAATTGTACTAGTTCTTGGATTTCGTTTCTGGATGGATCAATTTTATATGAAATAAAACTTTTAAGTGAAACAGTAAACTGTAGCGTTGTAAAACATAGTGAGGAGTTTGCAGAATATTCGAGGCAGATGATAGGCAGTTAGCCTAGATCCAGGTCTTATTCACGATCAGTCACTGTAGTCTGAGTAATACTTTTTTCCCTGGCATACTCTTTGTAGTATGGATTTGATAGTATCTTTTTTAGTTATCTGTAGTGACAGTTCTAGGGCTTTTATACGTATGTTTGGTAAAAAAACGTGTGTAAACGTTAGAAAACTGTAATTATTGATTTATTTAGGATTTATTTGTGTGCTACATTTGATGTGTTGGCTGCGCTTTGTTCTTGTTTAGCGGGACAGAGAATGTCCAACTTGCGATACTTCATCCAAAGAAGCTGTCTGTCTATTCTGTGTCAAGTAAGAACTTCATTCGGTGTTCATTTAAATGTTTAACTCCTTTTAAGTCGCATTGTTTTGAGAAAACAAATGATAGTGAAGCTGAGCCGGTACGGACATAGCATCAACGAATGCTAGTGGGATGATGCTAATACTTATGTAAATGTTTATGGTTTTTGACGCTTGTTTGCTTGCTTGTCACTAATCTATACTGGGTAATTGATATGTGTTTGATTCAGGGATATCTGTCCTAGGTAGAGGCAAAGATCGCGCGTGTTTGTTCGACTTTGCGATGTTATTTTAAGCTTGTATCGTTTTTTGGTTTTCCTGTGTTGCGGAGATCAGCTGTCCAGTGAATGAGGCCGTTCACCCCCACCCGCACCCCATCTATATCGTTTTCCTGTGCCGTTGCGGATGAATGTTTGGCGAGTTTTAGGTCATGGCTGATATGAAGTGCTTGCTTGCCAATGGAAGCCTTTGCGCGATTTACCGAAAATGTCCATATACGCGAACTGAAGCAATTTAATTCTCTGCCTGCAGCTGTTACGAGTTCAGTGGAGTACGGCCAACATTTCACCATGACTCCGATGTACGAACACCTTTTAGAAAGGAATGCTGCCAATATGGTGTCAGGGTCGTTTGGTTTCGTGAAAGGTAATATTTATAAGTATTGTTTTCGGTTTTTAACTTGGTCATTTGGTTTTATTGTGTTGGTGATCTACAGTTGATTAGGCGCGGAACTTAAAATTTGTAGAAATTTGCGTGATTGCACTAAGTATTGTAACCATCCAAAATTCAGCATGTCACTTCAGACCATATGGTTAACCTGTGAATTTAGCTGCCTGGTATATCCCCCAATAAAGGAAATGTCGCATCTGGTTGTGTACCATTTGCTATACGGCATACATCATGACTTGTATATGCGGCTTTTCAGTATGGCTATGTCCTTTCTTGTTTGGCCTTTCTTGCCCTCTTCACTTGTCCAATGCTGTATATTATAGTAAAGAGAGCTGAGTGCGGAAACAGTGCATCCAGGCAGTTTTAAGAATACCTTGATTAGCCTGCCTTAATCAGCTTCCTTTTTTTGACGTAGTCCTTGAAGCAGACCATGCTAGCAACATGGATTCCAAACCTGCATGAGTGACTCGCGCTCTGTTTAAGTACTTCTCCAAATCGTCTTGAATCTCTAGGTAAAGATTTCTTTTGTGTGCAATCTATGGATGGGTTGCTGACGTTTTTTGAGCAGGAGACGTTTTCTGCAAAAGTTAGTCTACCGAATTTTCTGCTGCCGGGACCGCTGATATATGTCCCAACAACAGATAGCTTTGTGACGGTATCTTCTACGCGAAGTCTGGAGTCTTACAAGTATGTTCCGTGCATAAGTGTGTTTTTACTTGCTATCGCGGTCAATTGGTAAGGTGCTATTCGAAGTATCGGTTACAAGCCATAGTCATACGTGCTACACAACTTTGTCGTGTCTGCAACTATACTTTGCGCATGTATCGCATGGGTAGATGTTTGAGGGCGCTGTTGTTAGGGTTGAGAGGTTTAAATAGTAGTCATTCCAGTTCAACAATTGGTTTTCTAATATTTGTAGTTCAAAATGCTAGTTTGAAGTGTGAGATAAATCTTTGATGCCTGTTATCGAACGGGGGAAAATGTTATTGCCTGCTTATTACGAGTCGCTGTTGAGTTATAGTAATTTGTTATTTTGGATGTTGTATTTGTCTTTAGCAGAGCATTTGTTTGTATAATTTTTGCATGATGCTACTAATAGATATCATTCGCTGGTAGCAGGGAACGTCACGAAAGGCTCTCAGAAGAAGTTGCAGGTTGGGGTGCTTCCTATTCGTTTATGCCCCATTAAAATTCTAATGATGTGAAATCTTACTGATCTTGGGCATCTTCAGTTTGATGTACCTATTCTTGTCTTGTTCGCCCCTAACGATTTTATTTATTTATTTTGAGGATTTGTATTTCGAATATGCATTGTTTGTGTCAAGTTATTTTCCCGCCGATGCTGCGCATTTGAGGTTGTTAAGTTTCTTGGAGCAAGTCGTGTGGTGGAAATTCATTAGTGATCTCGCGTAATGAGTTAGTGAGACATCTTCCTATCAAGTCCAAATGTGTGACTGCAGCTACTTCGAGGCGCTTTGCTAGTTATGGATTGAAGGATGTTTGACAAAGCTGCATTGGGCATCACGCCTAGGATTAGGGCAAAGGCCTTTTCGTTGTCTTTGCTACGAGGCGAGACCAACTAAGGCTAGTTCCCTGAAAGAAAAACCAACGCGTCTCATTCAAGCGGATGCTACGTTGTAAATTACCCTAGGTGGTATCTGATCACGTAGCTTATCGAAAGTCCACCACGCCTCGTTTCTTAATATTTATTTGCTTAGCCACTGGATCTGAGAATTTTATGTTGCAATGTTCGACCCTGCACAGTATTAAAATGTCATCGCATGTTCAACTACTTGTTAGTGCGCATATTGCACGGCCCTACGACGCATTCGACCGCTGGCAGGTCTTCAAAAAGTAATATTATTCAACCGTCTGCGCAAGGTTCTAGCGGTATAACAGTGCTTTTTAAATACTCCAATGCCGACTTACTTCACATGAAACGTCCAATTTTAATACTAGTCTTCAAAGTACGTATAAACCTTGGAAATTTTTGAAAAATTACAAAAAAAATTATGTCAAGTCGAGAGATATTACCAACCCCTTTTGGGCGCTAGGAGAAAATTAGCCCAGAAGGAAACCAAGCGGGATGTTCTTCGGGATTTCAGATTTCCGGCGGCTGATAATTTGAATGGATATTCGCATGGTTAAACAGTATTGAACAGTGCCGTATTTAAGTTGGCATCTTCTTGAGGAAACCCTTGGTGTGGGTAAGCATCAGCATACATAGGTATAAAAGGCCCGACACATTGAAACAACTTGGTTGAGCTTGAAAGTGAAGAAAAAAGCTGTGTTCTTCACTTAAGAGACCCTTCACTTAAGAGGCCAAGTTAACCATTGGGTCGAAGGATCGATGTTGGTTAATCTGATGAGGAAATTCTTCCTCGTGGAGACTTGCCCAGCATAAATGTCCCAGCCCATTTATGTGTTTGCTTATTGATATGCCTGCGTTTTAATGTCTTTCTGCCTGCTTGTCTGTCTGTCTGTCTTCCTGTCTGTCTGTCTGTCTGTCTGTCTGTCTGTCTGTCTGTCTGTCTGTCTGTCTGTCTGTTGTCTTACTTCTGACACGGTCATGAACTATATTTTTATCCTTCCTTCTCCTCTGTGTGTGTGCATCAACGCGTTGCTACGCGCTCTGTCATGTTGATATCTGTCTTTCTCGCTGCGTCACGTTGATTGATTTTTTTTAATCTTTCAGCTGCTCAGTCAATAATTTTAAAATCTTTCTTTTCTAGCCTGACTGGGCTCGATGTATCGGTGAGCATGCCCTTGCCATAAAGTTCATCCATTTTCAAGATTGCACTCCAATGGTGATGGTTCTAGGTAATTGCTGCTTCTGAATTTGTTCCTGCATTCACAAAACAAGAGTAGAGTATGCCTATACTGTTTTCAATGGTCAAGTCTTGTTCATTTAAGCGTGAAAAAGTTTGAATCTTGCACTTCAGCCCTTCGTGCCAATACTTGTAAATCATGCAATGTGCTAGGCATTGATGAAGTTATGGGCTTTCTTTTGATTGCTTAATTGAGCGTTTACAACTAAGTGTTTCAACTATGTGGCAAGATCTTACGTTGAAGTCTAGTCGCTAGTTATCCATGCCTAGAACGTTCTTAGCAATGCTTCCGTTGGCTTTGAGAGTGTTTCTAGGGTAATCTGCTGTGACATTTAGTCCCTAATTTATTCAAGGGGAACGATCATTGTTCTGCTTCAAAGATACTGGTGAAATTCGTTTTATGAAGAAGCTAGAGTATAATCCTAGTTGCTTCGTGCCTTACTCTTCTGGTAAGTAGTGGTATTATGACGTGTGTATTGTAAGGACTTTGACTATTTGGTTTTTGGTTTTTGGCGACAACAGGTTTTTGGCGCTCTGTAAATGGTGGCGGCTGAAGTTTCAAGTGACCACGCTATCGGAACTGCGTTTCACCGGAAACAGAATGAAGACTTTCTAAATACCGAATAACGAAGAAAAAAGTCCCTGTTGTTTTCAGCAGGCTATAAGCACTCCGAATGCGTCGGCTTCTGTTGATGAGCTTGTTTAGAAAAGCTTCCTTTCTTTCCAGCCTTTCTCCAGTCGCATGGCGGGAACCCTGAACGATCAGTTTGTTGCCACCAACTGAAGGTAGAAAGACCTCAACGATGAGCTAGCCAAGGTGTCCCGACGTGAAATCTTTGTCCTAGGTGACTTAATGTGGATATAGGAGGTCACCGACGAGTTTATGAGGACTTTTTTGGGGTTGTTTTACGTATGGAAATGCAAACGAATATAGTGCTGCCCTGTTCCTCCGTCTACAACCTTGTTATGAGGCATAGCATTTTACGTCACCCTAAAAAAGCAGCTCTTCTGGCGAGCCCACAGCTGCAAGGATTGGTTGACTTTCGACTATGTACTCATAAATAAGATTCATGTCATCCCTGCGAGAGGCGTGGGTCAAGTGGAGCGCTGAATGTGGTTCCGACGACCATCTTGTTTGTGCAAAGTTGGCGCTGTACTTAAGGCAAGCGCCTGAGCCAGAGTAGAGAAGGCCTCCACTGCATTCGAGGTCAAAGAGCGGGATTCCTGTTAGAATTTGGAAAGGATTTACGTTGCTAGAGGGTTCTGACGATGTGGATGTTGTACTTGAGCAGATCACTGATACGTGAGTGAGAACAGCAGCAGATTACTGTCCTACTGTACCGCAGCAAAGACGACCATGGGTCTTCCAAGCCGCTCTACATCTGATACGTGAACGCAAACGATACCGGGAAATAAACTTAAGGCCGATCTTTAGGGGTACTATAACGCTGTCGCCAGCAACTTGGAGTTTAGCAGCTAGTAGGAGGGGGTCTCGTACACTCAATCTTTACACGCGTTAGCAGGAAACGGCGACAGAATCTTTTGCCACAGCATTTGGAAAGCAGACGGTTCGTTTGACAAAATACCCACTGAACGATTTGAGCGATGCAGGGAGTTTTTCGAAGAGCAGTTTCAACTTGAACCTAGCGAGCGATCCGGGGCACCTCTCCTTCCCTCTATCCCGCCGTTGACGATAAGCTACTAGAAGAAGCCCCATCGCTGACAGAGTTGCTGGCAGCCATTTCCAACCTCCGCTGCCGAAAGCGCTGGGCGAAGATCTTGTCGTTGCAGAAATATTGAAGACTGACAGAGTTGTGCAAGCGATTGCACTCGCATATTGCGCTAATCTGTTGTTCAGATAAGATTCCCAAACTTGTAGACGAAGTGGGTAGTAGTACCAATGCTGGAAAAAAAAAATAGAGACCCCTCGCAGTACTACCGCGGCTCAAAGCGAATAGGCCTTGCATCAGCCGCCTTCAGATTCTTTAATTGGTTCTTTTTTTTTTTTTTATAAGCGAAATATTTCCTTGCATAAGAGGTTCCACTTGATACTTGCCGTTGTTCAGCATGTTGCGGAAACCTGGACGTTGCTCAAATTTGACGCGAGGAAGTTGGAGACCTTCCAATTGCGATGCTTTACTGAATGTTTCTCTGCGGAACCGACGAGAGGGCGATGTTGTGACCAACCTACCATTGAAACGTTAACAGCAAACGAGAGACTGCGTGGGTTTGGGTCTTGTGCGTAGGATGTCCGAAGAGTATATTCTCGATCGCACGCTTTAGAGAAAAAAACCTGTTGGATGGAAGATAGCGAGGTCGGCACATAGAGAGACTTGGCTTGAACAGGTCGAAGCAGACGTAAAGAGAATGCGATGGGATTTCAACTGTGCAACAAAAAAGGTGCAAGACCGTGATTTTTGCAGGAAGCTGATCCGAGATTTTGATGCCGAATTTATGGCGTCAAGACCACCTACTGGATGCGGGGACACCCCATAGGAAGTCAATGACAATGGACTGAAATGGAGTTGGTGGCTCATGTTGATTGCATAGTTTAACTTAAGTTCTTCGTTGGCCTAAGAAATTTCTGTTCCACGAATGTGCACAATTTAACTCTCAAGTTCCAATTCTTGCACGAGCTGCGCGAAAACCTGCTTCTTTCATTTTGTTGACCGTTCGTTCGCTTGTTTTAAAGTAATTGCGTTCTTGTGCTGTGTTGATGGCAGTGGTTTTTTTCTCCTTAAGTTCATCGCAAATTGTTTCCCAGATCAGTGTTGTAGTACTTTGGTTCCTTTTGGTCTTAAATGTAAAATGGCAGGAAGTTGGACCAGTTATGACGCGTGTGACACTGGTATCAGTGTCGCCTATTCCCCTTTCCCTTTCTTCGTCTGCGCAGGCGCCGGAGAAGTGATCAGAACTCTGGTTGGAACGCATACGAACTCTGTGCTTATCTACGAGGATGTGACACTGAAGTGGGCTGCACAGTTACCTCACACGCCTGTGTGCTGTGGAGTTGGGCAGTTTTTGTGAGCATGTCCTGTTGTCTTTACTTTCGACTTGACGATGAGATTTACATATCATCTATCTATCTATCTATCTATCTATCTATCTATCTATATATATATATATATATATATATATATATATATATATATA
>QQSS02214060.1:3320-23387 GCA_003687565.2 Craspedacusta sowerbii
CTTAGCTATTCTAAACTAGATCTCTTAGCTATTCTATACTAGGTCCCTTAGCTATTCTTTACTAGATCCCTTAGCTATTCTATGCTAGATCCCTTAGCTAGGTGTAGGCGAAGAGACAACGAAAGGTGAACGCAGTTGTTGTTGCTGTTTCTATTGTTCTTTTCGACGAATTGACGCGAAATCCCGGATTTCTCGTTCCGAAAAGGCTAATGTCATATTGCAATTCCTTCCATGACCTTTTACATAGACTTTCATCAGTACTCCTCGGATGCATCCATGTGTTTTGTTTTGGGTTTCACTTCCTTGTTTCTTTGTTTGTTTGTTTGTTTTTTTTTTTTTGGTTTTTTTTTTTTTTTGGTTTTTTTTTTTTTTGGTTTTTTTTTTTTTTGTTGTGACACTACAATCTTTAACTCAGCCTTCAGACTAGCTTAACTGTTAATTGTGGTTCCGTTTTAACCGGCCTGCAGTTGGCGGCGTCTTCAATGGCCGACGTGGCTGAGTATATCAACGAGATGAAGCGACTGCAAGAGAACGCTTATAAAGTTCAGATGATCCTGAACAATATTGTCGGCTTGGAGGAGTCTCTCGATATTTACGACACTGGGAAATTTATTTTGGAGGTATTTGTAGTTCTCTTAACAAGCACCTGGTGTCTGAGCTAAATGTGCGGCCCGTACACCTCCAGGAGTTTTAGTGATGCGGTTCCGTTTTCAGCCAAAGATTGAATTTGGCTTTTTGTGATATAGACTATAGACTATATACCACAGCTATAGACTTTACTCTTGACTTTTCATAAATCCCGGGATATAGTTTATGTGTAGCGTAGCAACATCCTAGAGGATTTCCTTAGCTATTGATGCTTTTCCGTTCCTTTGCTGAACTTGATTTGTTTAGGAGCGGGACTCCGTGTGAGGCTAGCCGCAGGGAGAAATGCATGACGAGACTTTTTGCATCCAACTTGATCACGCTTTACGTCCTTTAGCTTAGGTCGAACTGTGTGACGTGGTCCTATTTGTGTGTTTACATGTGTGTAGCTGTGGTTGTATGCGCAGCATTGCAACTGTCTCGCTTTAGAACACGTTTCGTGTGCAAGGCGCCAGAGGGGACCGTGTCCTGTTTTTGTTCGAGCGCGTCCTCCTTCTTTGTAAGATCCAGGAGGATGGCTTTTACTTTTGCAAAGACAGGATTCAGGTATTCGTACTAGTTTTTTGTTTTTTGTTTGTTAATTTTTATATTTGGTGACCTATACCGCACGTGTTTGTGTCGGTGTAGCGGAATTTTTTTAGTCGTTTCTCAAGCTGCAACTCGATTCAGTATGTGTCAAGCCTTGTGCTGTTTGTAGAGTCCTCTTGCTGGTCTGAGAACAGCCATGTTAGTGTGGCCCACAAGACAGCCTTTGCTTCCCGCCGGTTTCGTGCTCTGCTTCCTATGAAAACGTTCCTCGGAAGATGTTTAATAAGTTTTAGGATAACACTTCGGTTCTTTCGTGCGAGCTGTTGTTGTCTCATTGCAGGAGGACGCCATTGAATGGCGTTATTTTATTTGTTTGTTGTTGTTGTTTTTGCTGTTAGTGGCGGTGGTGTTTTTGTTGTTGTTGTTTTTACTGTTGGCATTAATTAAGCTCACGGTTTATCAAGGTGATTATGCTCTGTTGCAGTGTTCAAATATGATGTTGTTCGAATCCGTTCCGAAAGATCCTCTGGCCATTCAGATCATTCTTTATGACAACCAGAGGATGAACTATGTTATCACGGTACGTTTGACCCACCCTTGTTTCTATGTTATCACGGTACGTTTGACCCACCCGTGGAATATCTGGCGTACTCCAGTTTACATAATCTTTATGGTGAAAGATGTAGCGGGAGGGCTTGATTGGCAGACTCAGCTCCAATGTTGACCTGAAAGGCTTTCGCTCGAAGTCCCAGCGGTTCCTGGCATCACTTGGAATGAACGTAAGCCTTGGAGCAGCTTACGAGTTGAGAGTTTGGTTGTTTTGGCAGATGCAAGTGAAGCATTATAGATTTTGCTTGCCCCTCGCCATATTTGAGCTGCGCTGACAAGCAGGGAACCGCTTTAACCATTTATGCGTACTCGGCCGAATATTTTCGTTTCTGACTTGCCGGGTAAAACGTTGATTTGTGTTTCGCGCCCGTCGGGTTGGCTCTTCGATGTTTACATGATGTCTTGATGCAGGCACGAAGTCTCGAGATCAAGAAGGAATGGACGCAACATATGAAAAGAGTGATTCTCGAAAACTTCAACAAAAGCGTTCCCCTAACGGTGAGCGACGTTTGAATTTGCGTAAACCTGCTTTCTTTCGTTTGAAAAGCACGCGTTTGCTTCGCGAAACCAGAGAGGTTGATGCATAAGAATGCGTTTGCTAAACAAAATAGGGGTTTTGAAATATGAGGATAAAGAATGCGCTTTTGATTAAGCGCTTATAAGTGTTACTGTTCTTTTCGCCGAGAATAAAAACTCGCGGTTGGAGTTTTATTTGTATTTGATTATTTGAAGTTTTTGGGTTAAAGGCGGTGGGAAGGGGGGGGGGGGATGTTGCAGTTAAATTTGTTATTTGGGTGGTGTCTAGCTGCAGTCACAGCGATGTTCCCCAGTTATCGTCTTGACGTTCAGTTATTACCTTTCAGGCTCGACAAGCCATCCTCGGACCCGAAGACAATAAGCGTAGCAAGTATGACTCCTGTAAGTATGTCCATGCTTGTCTCTTCTTTGTACTCTTGAACCGTCATGCCTGGGTGTAGCGTTCTTAAAACGGCTGGTTTCGGGCGTATTGCTCTTGTTAAGTCTTATTGCTTCGTCGTTTCGTTTCCCCTTTGCGGTTTCAAGGGATGGACGTTTACTCGTGATGCGTTTTTGCGTTTATCAATCGGCCGATTTGTTACGCCTTCCGTATCGGGCATATTGCGCTTGTTAAGTCTCGTTGCTTCGTCGTTTCGTTTCCCCTTCGCTGTTTCAAGGGATGGACGTTTACTCTTGATGCGTTTTCGCGTTTCTCAATCGGCCGATTTGTTGCGCTTTGAGTCTCTATCTGCTCGGCGTTTTAATCATCTCGGCTATTTTATCTGCTCCGCGATTTTTCTCGGCTCGGACTCCTCGTTCGGCATTTTTGGTTGCCTGATTTATTGGATTGTGTTCGCTAATGTTTTGCGTGAATAGCTGCCTATTTTTCGGTGTATGTACGAACGTTCTTCCCTCGACTGCAGTGCCCATTCAAGCGCTGGACGATCAGATGATCGGAAAAGCGATGAAACGCCAAGCGAGGTCGGTCCTTGGAAAAGAAAACAGTGAGTGTCTCGCAATACACATTTCTGCTTTCGCTCTCTGCTAATTTAGTGATTATCCAGTTATTAATTATACGATTATTCTGCTATTAAACATCTGCTTCTTCGAGTTGGTGGTGTTGTGAGTGTTAATACTGCTTTGTGAAGGAATGAGATTTTGGTTTTTCTGCCAAGTCAAGTTGATGTAATATTCAGAACTTTTGCTTGGTTTTCCTCGTGTCATCTACGGCATGTTTGGATATCTCTCGCAGTTAAATTGCCTTGTGGTCTTTGATCCTTTATTGCGTGCTTTATTGTCGCAAGCGTTGGTTCTCATTGAAAAATCATTTTCTTTGGTAGTTGGATCCAGTGCTGGCGTTAAAAGGGTACGACATTCGCTTTTTCAGAGTTTCTGCTTCGTGAACATTGATCTTTAATTTACTTAACTTTAGTGTCCTTTAGTCTACGCATTGAAATTTAAGGCGGTTGATTGCTTTATTTATTGATTTTTGTTGTTCTTGTGGGTATTGATTGCTTGTTATGCGAATGTGACTGGTGCGATGACCTTGACTTACCCTAGTGCTCACGGATGCCCCTTTGTCCGCTTCAGTCCCTGTCTTAGAGTATGCAACCATGATTCGTTATATAGGAAAGCGAGCAGAAGAAAGATGGTGATTTGAACTTAGCAAAGCGTGTAATTCTCAACTATAAGGCGAAAGAATATCTTGAGCGAAAAATGAAGTCTCCATCGCCGACTCAAGTGACGCCTGAAAAGGTAGGGCAGTTTTCCGAACTAAAAAAAAATTTCCTCAAAACCGGCCTTGCCGTCGCTGTTTGATTTACTGCGAATTTACTTTTCGAAAGTCTGGAGTGTATGCTCCTACGCCAAAACGAATTTTTTTTTATTTAATTCCATGCTACAAACTTAAAAGGCGTTATCCTTGCTTTTGACTGTTCTTGATGCGTAATTTTAAAATTGGAAGTATGTCTTTTTTTTTGTAACTTACAATCGCATATTCGTATTTTTCTCTATCAAACGTGACAACTGAATTTAATTAGCTTTTTATGTAGAATTTAAGTCAAAGCTTGGCTTGATTATACTTAAATAAAATCATTAAAAACCATTAAATCAAAAATTTTGTAGCAGAATCCTTGTCGGAAAGACTTTGATAGCGAAAACCAGCGCATACATAGGAACATTTTTATTTGACGTTTCGGCTAACTCATCAGTCATCATCAGTGATTACATATCTATATCTAAAAATAAACAACAGCTAAGAGACAAAGTAGTTCAAAGAAGCTCGTTTACAATTACTAAACAGAAACGCAAATCTAAACAAAAAAATTCGCCTCAACTGAGTCCGATTGAACGTTCGGTGATGGTCGCATCTTCTGTATAAACAGCATTTCGTTGCTAAGGCGGTTCCAGGTGTTTGATCGAACTATCAGCTATCATGTGACCTTGAATACGTTGATGTAGGTGTTGGGTTGTCATCCCCACATAGCCAGCGTCATACTGGTCATATTGAAAATAATACACAACGCACTGTCGGTTCACGATGTCAGGTTTCAGGCAAAAATCATTTTTGACTACTATGGTAGACATGTGATATTTATTAGAATGTGTAAATAGCTCGTAGCTGGATGTTTATAATGCTAATATCAACTTAAGTTCGATTTTTTTGGTGGCGCAAAATTTGAGGTTTGCATCAGTTCGCTTTTCGAGGAAATAATGCGGTTTAAAGTTATTATATGATTTAACAAAGCAGTTGTAATTTTGGGTTGTAAAATAGATTTAAAATTGAAAACGCACGCACGCGCATCATGCGCACTGGAAGACGCGAACACATATCTTAAATATAGGAGTAAGGAATAAGGAGTAAGTCCTCTGAAGGGGATGATTCGGTCTCAAAATATGATATTATGCTACTTTTGCTTCGCAAGTTTTTTTCCTCATGTAAGCGATTGCTTGTGTCACAGGACAAGAAAGAGCGCCTGTGGCGACTCCGACGCAACAAGCACAAGCCTAGTTTGGATAGCAACTTCGTCTCGGAAACCCATATCTCCGATCGGAACGCCGATGGTGACGGCTGCAAAAAGGTGGCACGAGAAACGTTGAGCAAGTCCCGCAGCTTAGTGTCGCTCCGGGATGTCCTCGTGCAACCGGGCGATGTCGAGGACCGGTTAGACCGGAACGTCTTTCCTCGTGCGCCGTTGCTGAGAAGACCCTCTCGCCATGCGATGGTGAGCGACAAACAGGTAAGACTTGTTGTTGTTGTTGTTGTTGTTGTTTTTTATGATTTAGGCTGACTAGGCTGGAGAGGCTCTGTTTATGAGTGGACGTCAAAAGCGCCACACTGAAAGGTCTTTGAATATGTTTTATCTCAGAGTTCACGCTCGCGGCTCGCTTTCCCTTTCGGTTCTATTGATTGACCGTATGTCTAGAAGCACTGCGTATATTTGTGTGTGTGTGTGAGAGAGAGAGAGAGAGTGTTATCATTTTCTATTTGTCAGTATTTATATATTGTATTTATAAATTATATTTATATTTATATAAATATATTATATATATATGTATATATAATATTATATGTTATATATTATATATTATATTATTATATTGTTATTTATTGTTCTTATATTTATAATATACATATATATTTATATATATTTATATATGTATATATATGTATGTTTATATATGTATATATATATATATTATGTATGTATGTATGTATGTATGTATGTATGTAGGTATGTATGTATGTATGTATATATCTATGTATATATATAGTTAACTATATGTCAACGCTGTGTGAATTGCAGGTGCGCTTGTTTATTTTGATATGTTAGGGAAATGCGCCAAATTTCTTGTGAACTTTGCCATTGTTTGCTGTTTTACAGAGGGTGGACCGTCAGCGTGATAAGCCATTAGATGAAGAGCACATCAAGTTGCTTCAGGACATCATCTCCTATAAACCCGATGCAGACCTTGAAGGAGACGGCTTCTTTGATTGTGTCAGCAAAGACAATATTCCCGACGTGGTGAAGGACGCGGTCGGTGCTAGACAAATAAAAAACGAGCGTCGGAATTGGCGTGGTCACATGACTCAAGCAAGGAGTCTGTCCGAGCTTGAGGGCCCGAGCAAGCCTCGACGCGGCTCCTTGCCACAAGTTGACGCTACTTTGGCTGACGTCTTGTGCACCGGCAGTGTGGACGTAGAAAGCAAAGCGTTATGCGGTAGCCAGAGATCTGTAAGTGCAAGCCGCGCTGGCTTTGGCAGCACTACCAGTCTGGTGGGTTCCCGCGCTGGCATGGACGGCCCGGATGTGCGCTTGCCGGCTGAGGACGTCGGCCCGCAGATGACCGTGAGCGAGTCGAAGCGTTTGAGCTACGCACCAACGGATTCAGAACTTTTGCAACGACGCGAAAAACGTCACTCCGTCTTAGCCGACGACGATGTGGAAGGTTCGCCATCGATTAAGAATACCATTCACTCGGTACGCTGCGCATTGCTGATGCGAGATTGGCGTTCGGAAAAGCTGAATTTCCGGCGCAGTACGGGCAGCCTTGACGACCCGAGCGTGGCCGCCAAGCTAATCCAGCGTACCGTTATCAGGCGATGCAGGAGCGAGCTTTCAGTTCTGGCCAACGACCGCGGTCTAGAAAAGCATGAAGCGACTGCAGAAAACCCGGTCACTTCTGGTTCTTCAAAGCCTGCAAGAGAGCTTCACGACAAGGTGCTTCGCAATGGCGAGCGGCGCAGACGGCAGTCTGAAGTAGACAGTGCCATCGATCTGTGGTCGTCCGAGTTTGAGCAGGTCATCGATGCAGTCAGCGCCGACGGTCATGGCATTGCCCACACTATGGCTGTTGGTGCAAGCGCCTGCAACTTTGAAAACGATCTATCTGACTCTGGCGCAGCTTTTGATTCCAGAATAAGTGTGCCGAACATGCAAGTTGGCCCGTGCGTTGCCAATCTTGACCGTCGCTTGATAGGAGCTGAGAGTTCCGGTTGCCTATCGCCGGTCGCCAGCCGCGGAGCAAGCACGGAAGTGAAACGGGTCGCCGACCGAATAAAGGAGTATAAGAAGCTGGTGGACGCCGGGAGAAGACGGGGTTCTGCCAAGTTTTATATAGAGCGCGGGCAACCGAAAAATGCTTGTGAAACGATCGAGTCGCTGGACTTCATATCTTCGTCGGAGAAAGAGTCGCCCGTTGACACAATTAGCCGGCAAAAGTTAAGCAAGGCGTCGCGCTTGGACGATCCCGATGACGACTCGACGTCATCCTACCGGATTTCGTTTGATTCGCGAGGAGATATTGTCAAGATTCCGTTACGACGGAGTGCGTCGGATGTGCAGTTGTTCGCGACGGAACGCGCAGTCCCCGAAACGCGACCCAGTGGTCGCTCGTCGGTAGCTGCAGCGTCGAATTCGAGTGACCGCGACACCTCGTCGAACATCTCCGAACGAACTCAGCAATACTTCAGAGCCCTTAAGAGGTTCGAGGAGCGGACCAAACCCAAGGGCGCGGCAAGCGGGGCGCTGCTTTCGCGCGTGGATTCGCTGACTGGCGTCTCTGAATTTCGGCGCGGCATTTCTGCTCCTGGGATGTCGTCGCGTCAAGATGGTTGCTCAGAGGCGGTATCTGGCCCACGTGCAGACAGTGTGACACCCACCTCGCAGATGGTCATGCGAAAATCGAGCAGTGCAGGCAGCCGATTGGGACACATGCTGCGTAGATTGGACAATCAGTCGGACGGGAGTGCTGAGATGGTCCGGTCGGATGTGCCCTCTTCTGTGTCGATTGAGAGCGGCTCGGCTGTTAAACGTGGTCAGCCTAACGCGAGTTTTCTCGCGAGCGGAAGATCTTCAGTGTCGCCTCCGCTCCATAGCTCGCGATCGTCTCCTGTACCTGAAGTTATTCACGAAGAGGTTCATCGCGTAGACGCCCCTTGCGTCGAGGGCGCGCGAAACGGTGCGCAACCTCATCGTGGTCGAGTGGAGCATCTCGTCGACGAATCGGCGCACGCCTCGGAGCGCAGCTCCTCCTTGCCACGGACATCGATAAACGCGCGTGGGAGAGCACGAGATTTGTCCGCTGATGGGTCGACCCGCAGTTGCTCGCTCCCGCGATGTGTATCTCCTCCGGACGGAGAAATCGAGAATCAAGATCTAGCTCCGCCCTCCAACGCTCGGACTAGAAGCCGACCTTCCCTCGCTAAGACCTCGTCGTCCATTCTACGTTCTCCGTCGCTGCGGGCAATTAGTCCTAATATTGTTAACAAGCGCGTTAATCAGTATTTCTCGACGATCCACGAAGCGTCGAGTGCTCGCACCGGCAGACCGAACCTGCAGCTGGGTGGACGAAAGCAGGCTACCTGCCTGGATGACGCTGCGCCTGTCAGTGAAGATCTTCCTGGATGTCTATCGGCAAACCAAAGTGGAAATGCTGAGTCTGATTCTGTCAACTCGACGTCGGTCAATGGCGAGCATGTTGGCCGTGGCACTGTGAAAGATATGATTCAGAAATATGTTACGCCTGACTTGATTATTAATAGCAAATGAAGAGCATGGTATTACGAATTTATTTTTTGTCCCTCTGTGCTGGTTGCGGCTCTTCAGTTGTTACCATGTGGTGTTGTGAGCAGTGAATTTGTTCTTGCTGTTTAACTTTAACAATAAACTTTGTTGTTATTGCTGCTGCTGCTACTGCTGCTGTTGTGGTTGACTCGTGTTGCTATTGTAGCTGTTTGTGTTGTTGTTGTTGTTGTTGTAGCAGTTCCTTCGGTTGTTGCTACTGCACTTGCTGTTGTAGCTGGTGTTGCTTTTGCTTTAACCGAACTGGTGGGTAGCGCCTTGGTATTATTTTTCCTATTCCGTAATTATTATTATTATATTATATTATATTATTATTGCTATTGTTATTATTATGATTATTATTATTATTATTATTATTATTATTATCTGGAAGAAACCAGATGGAATCTTTATTGCGCTTGAATATACTTGCTGTTCTCCCGAGGAAAGTGAGAGACCTTTTGTGATGAACTTTCTTGTCGTCTTTTCCCGTTTTCCATGTTTTTTTTTCCACGTTGTTGTGGAGCTGGTTGCTGTGGCCGTGTCTTGCCATCTTCGAACACAGCTATTGCCTTTTATAAATAAAAGTATTCAATTTTTTTTAGTTTTAATTGCTGACTGCTGTCTTTCATACCTGTTGCGACTGGTCTAACTTACGCATTGCTGCTATCTTTGAACTCTATGATTTCATGTTAATTGCGTTTGGTTGCTCTGTTTAGACGTCGTCTAAATATTTGTAAATATTCTAAATATTTCAACGGTAATCCGTCGTGTCTTAAGCTTTTAAGCCTCTCTTTTTTTTTTCAAGTAATTTATACATTTAGCAGAGAATTTGCTAATATTATTTCATTGATTTCACGAGTTTTTCTTCGTCTGGTTTGTCAGTGGCGAGTTCGGAGAGTTCATTTACAAACAGAAACGAATTCAGCTCCATTCAGGTAAGAATTTGAATGAATTCGGTTCCATTACGGCTACATGATAAGCTCAATTTTATAAATGTAGTTCTAGGCATTGAAGTGAATGGGAAATTGAAAGTGCTTCAAGCCACACGTTCGTCGTAGTGGTTTAACACACCATACTTGCGGCATCATTATAACTCTAGAATGTAAATGCGTAGCCTGCTTGTGACCACGATGTTGATTTGCCCGTAAATATTAATACTTGCTGGACGGGTGCAGGTTATAATGGAGCTTCATTTTCAGTTCTCGTAAATTCTGCACAATAACGCTCAAACGTAACATTAAGTCTGTAGACTTGATCGAAAGTCGATGGCTGAACATTTTGTATACGGTTTGATGATTTCCTCTCAGAATTGCACTCCGAAGTTTATGCGAAAAATGCATTTCCATTTATGCTCAACGACTTGAGTCTGCAAACTTCAAATTCGGTCATCTAGGGCCACCCATTCTAAACCAGGGTCAATCAGGGCGACGGAAACATAAGAATCGCTTCGGCCCGCTTGAATGCCCCGCAATTCTTCCAAAGCTCAATGCTCAAAGGTCTCACTGATGAGAGAAGAAATGCGAGCAGTTTGTCCGAATCATTTAAAATGCGCAACTTGAAGTTTGATACGAACGCTGATTGAAATAATGCGAAGATACGATCATTCGAAACGCCGATTCGAACGCTTCACGGTTCGTTGCGAGAACAGAGAAGCGATGAGACGCGTTCGATTCGGGTCAGTAAGCATGACCATTAGTTCCTCCTTGTCAATAGCGCAGTACCAGTTCAACCCGCAGTGATAAACAAACTTGTATTTTGAAGCAGCCTACACGTGTTGGAACACCGATTTGTTTTTGGGAACGACGATACTCATTTTTGAGTCTATTCTTGGTAAGTAAACGAAAACTCGAAGGAAAGAACTACCTGGTTTGTCGTGTCCATATTCCCTGAGCTCTTGTAATGTATAAATGTCGTTATTTATGAACTTCTTCCTTAGCAAGGAAGGACTTCAAGTCAGGACTTTAAAATAGGGCTAAAGAAAGAGTCCGATGTTCTGTCGGGGAGGGATGGAACTTTGACCTTTAAAAATGCATAAAATACCGTTGATAAGGCCATTGACTTGCATGAAAAATCTTGATGAATTGATGACCAGTAATCATGAGTGAAGAAAACAACACATCGCCTGCATTCAAAGACATTCTTCGACGCAGCACGTTTGAAGAATGACGTGTGAAACGACATCCAGCATTCAACATTGAGCAAAATCAAGAAGATGGTTTGAACGGCCAATCTTTGATCGAAATCCGACTGGGCATCCACAATCGCGCGAAACAGTCCGAAATCCAGCAAATGGTTCGAAATCGAATAGGTCGTTTGCTATCCAGCAGATCATATCACGGCATTCGACAACAACAACAACAACAACAACAACAACAACAACAATAACAGTCTCTTTTCCCAAAAGCACGTACAAAAAAATTTACAGACAAGCTGTGGAGTTGTACGAGATGTGGATCCTGCATGAAGACTTGACCAGTTGGGAAAGCTCGGGACATGTCTCTTCGAACCTCACCGCGCGAGGACACCTCGACAATTAACAGAACAGCATGCTTGTTAGAAATGGGCATACTCGTTATTGAGATCAAACTTTAAAGTCTTGAAAAATCTTACTCAGTTTTTAGGACGTGAGTCAGTTTTTCAGTGTTGGGAAATTTCAGGTATGTTTATTTGAGTCTCAAAACCCATCAGATCAATCGAGGTAAAGCTTTCGCATTCCAGCAGCAGGGTAATTTGCTATGTAGGCGAGAGGCGATTGATGGATTACTCAGAGTTTTTCCCTCGAAGTCCGTGATAGCATGTCGAGTGGGGACAGACTTCAAAAGGGGGAGCACACAAAGGGGAGCTCGTGTGCCAGTTTTCTCTTTGTGCATCCACCTTTTCTTTGCTTTCCTTGTCTCTTATACGAGCCTTTATTTAGATGTTGATATGTTAATGATAGATTTAAGTCTTACTATGTTTGTTATTGATGTGTTTTCTCTTTGTAGAGATGCTTCGACTATTAGCCCTCGCCTCTCTGCTGGCCCTGGCAGGTATGTGCTCACAGTATCTCCCTTCTCTTGTTTTGCCTGGCAAAGAACTATTTGCGCGCATGATCAAACCATATTTCATACGTAAAATATTCAAAGGCTCGTATGCAACCTGAAATCCCTCGCCAGAATCCAGAGTCTTATCTGGATGGAAAGCAAACCCAAACTGGCCAAGGCCAACATGATATGAACCGAAAAACAAATTAAGTTGAAAAAGACCATGCTTAGGACAACCTTCCAATGTCCGCATGAAACCGCATATCGTTTCAGGCATTTAAAATTATGAGTCAGTGGTGCTATACATTCCTCAGTAGATCCATTCAAGGATAGTTTGTATCAATCGCATATCCTCGTTACGTACAGGGAACGTTCTTCCAAAGACCTCCATATACCATACAGTAAAGACGGAGGATTGAGCAACACGGTTGTCTCGCCAATAAACGTTTTAATCACTATATTTACTTTTACTTGAAGTTGCTTGTCTGGACAAGGTATGACTTCGGTCTCATATTTTTCAAAATTCGCTTCTCTAAAATTGGAAGTAACTGTTTGAGCTTACTAAAAGCGGGAGCGCTCTGCATTTCGTTGTTTTGTTTTTTCGTGCAGCGTGCAAAAGCCACCGTCATTCTCACAAGCGTACGTCCTTGCAGGTGTGCGACGCAAATCAAGCCATCTCCGTCTGCCGAAGCGACTGCAACGCCGGCAGGGAAGACGAGGTAGTACCCGCTCCCAGAGTATGTACTAGAGGAGCAAGCAAATGTTGCCGACCTACATGTAACGGCCGAGGCTCGATGTGCATGTACGAAGATGTTGCCTGTCCTGCCGGCTTCCAACAAGGCACAGGCGCATGCCCGGGGGCTGGTGCTTCTTGCTGCATTCCAAGTGCAGTAACGCTGCCACCACCTGGTGCGTTCCCGTGGTACTGGCCGTTCGCCTACGCCTACTCACTCCCGTCCTGGTGGCCGCCCTCTTCAACACCCAGCTTTTATTACGACGGCTATTACTACCCACAAATACCTTCGGCATATCCTGCACCAATAGCTCAACCGGGTGCTCCCGTCGCAGCCTCTGCAGATGCTCCACAGTACCCACCAGCACCTGGTGCCAGCGCCCCAGCAGGAGGCAACGGTACGTGAGATTCGTTTGTTTTCGGATATTTGCTGCTGACGTAACATGCAGTAAGGTTGGTTCGGTGAGCACGATGGGGAACTACAACCGGATGCCTCACATTTGCTATCATACCGCAAAAATGAGATAAGCTGCTTTTTTAATTCAGCAAGATCAGAATTTACAATTAAACAAGCACGCAATAAACTACAACCTATCTACTGATATACGTATCATATTCTGAAGACTCCATTTTCGCGAAAGGAGATGTACGCAAGCACACGAAGCACCTATTAGCAAAGAAAGGCGGCAATCGCTCTGCAAATTATTGTTCACCTAATAGGATTCACTGTGATGCCACCAATACAAATATTAATGATAACTCTAAAACATTCGAGCAATTCTTTATAGTGGCGCAAAAAAAAAGGGTGACTTTCGTCACGCACGCAAGGAGCGAGTTTGGTATAAATAAGTGGTCTCAGTTAAAATTCTCTACTGTGCATTCTCAGCAGCAATGTCTTCCGACTTAAATCGACCTTTCATCAGGTCTGAATCTATGGACCTGAGTGGGTGCGGGTATGCTACTCCGTAGCAAAGGATAAGGGTGTATAAACTTGATACAATGACCTCTGTAACTCATCAATCGTTAGTAAGCTGGAAAAGCAAACTTTGCAAACGGCTGCTATACTCGCCGCCAAGACTTTGTATGCCCGGGTTGCATTCTCTCATTTGCTTTGTTTACCAGATACCTCCGAGGAGGCAGCAGATGATGACAGCCCTTCCTACCCTTCTGCACCAGCAGGATCACCGGGATCCGCGTCCTCGTCATCCAAGCCTGGCTCGTCATCGTCGTCTTCGTCATCGTCTTCCTCCCCATCGTATCCTCCCGCGCCAGGAAAGACAAACTCTTCGTCATCATCATCTAACGCATCTGCTCCATCGCCCAGTGCACCGGGAGAGTATCCAGCTCCTGACGAAGACAGCCCCGACGAAGGTGCCTCGCCAGAACCTTCAGAGCCTGCAGAAGAGGCGCCTGCCGATGCTGAGCCCGCCGCCACTGAGCCTGCTCCCGGTGAAGCAGCTCCTGAACCTGCAGAGACCGAACCTGCAGAGTCTGAGCCTGCAGCGCCAGCACCCGCAGCGCCCGCAGCGCCTGAACCCGCAGCTCCTGAAGCAGCTGCTCCCGAACCCGCAGCTTCCGAAGCAGCTGCTCCTGAACCCGCAGCTCCTGAACCCGCAGCTCCCGAAGCAGCTGCTCCTGAACCCGCAGCTCCCGGAGGTAGTGCGCCTCCATCAGATTCATACGAGCCGCAAGAAAAAGCAAAGTTGAGCAAGGGGCACAAGAAGCTTCGGAAAGTTGCCAAGAAGCACTCGAAGAGCAAGAAGCATTCAAAGAAAAGAACGAATTAAGGCGAAACATCCAAGCATTTCAGGGACGAAGATTTGTGGAAGACTTGAGGCTTACTGACTTCAATGACTGCATTATTTGCGTTTATAAGTAGCAAACAACACACACACACACACACACACACACACACACACACACATACATACAAACACACACACACATACAAACACACACACACACACACAAACACACCTACACACCCAACCTCACAAACACACGAACACACAGTCACATGCACACACTCATACACGGAGACACGTACAAACACACACACATTTAGTAAAGAACCGCGAATATCTCATAGCCGTAGTTACCTAGACAGCCGCTATACCAAGTGTTTTATCAGATCACATTTAAGTGCCTTAAATCTTGACCTTCCGTATACCCGGAATGGCTAACGGAAAGATTATTATTTAGGCTTGCTCGAGGCTCTGCCAGGAATGATAATATATAAACAATATATCAATACAAGATTTTTAGTTTGAAATTAGGCTTGGATTTATATCGAAGGTCCCTACGGTCGTAAAGGGTACCAGTATTGGGTTTAAAGATTTTTTCAAAATCGAGGACAATTTTGGTTTTCATTCGGCTGGGATAGCGTCGAGATCGGGCACACTGTTTAAGATCTGTCTTCTTGGTCAACACCAGGCTTTGGAATGTGTTTAGATCGGGAGCGTGAATGAGTGCCTGAGTTGTGGCACGGATTGTTTACGAGATCTATGTCATGACTTAAATAAACCGAGTTGCTTGATTTTACTGTTTAGAAATCTTCGACACCAGTTGTGCCTTCGCCAGGTACGCCTCTCCATAATGCAAACACCTCTAAAAACTCTCTGAAAAAACAAGCTACTAAAGCCGATCTTCTGCAGGTATAGAGCGGCACAGGGGATCGCGGACGATAACAATGTGTAAGCTGATGATGAGGCAATTGAATTTGCAGGGAAAAGTTTTGTTTAATTTTACTATCAGGTGCGACTGATAAATGGGCATGAATATATCTCAAGCCGCATTTTTTAAAATGAGTTATCAAACTGAAAAGAGGCTTTGGCAGATTTTACTTTAGCAGCAAGATAAAGATATAGTTAGGGCATTAGAAAAATATTTTTGTTGAAACTACAGAGGGCGTAAGAAACAAAAGCTTACATGTAGAAATGAACGACATATCATATGGCACAGCAATAAAAATGTTAGTATCTGCCATAGAATGTTAGTATATACTCGAATATTCTTGTCCTTAGGGTGCAATGCTTATAGCTGAGTTAACCACTTCTCTTCATGAAGTCTTTAGAGTTCATCTGATCCACGCTGCAGAATAGTCCTCCGTACGTCAGTGGTGAAGAAGCAGTCTTTGTCGCCAGCAAAGTGGGTGGCAAACTCCGTCATGCTTGGATGGTGCCATGCTTGGATGGTGCCTTGTGCAGATGGTGCCATGCTTGGATGGAGCCATTCTTAGATGGTACCATGCTTGGATGGTGCCATGTTTGGCTGGTGCCATGCTTGGATGGCTTGGATGGTGCCATGCTTGGATGGTGCCAGGCTAGGATGGTACCATGCTTAGATGGTGCCATGCTTGGACGGTGCAATACTAGGATGGTGCCATGTTTGGATGGCTGGGATGGTGCTATGCTTGGATGGTGCCATGCTTAGATGGTGCTTTGCTTGGATGATGCCATGCTTGGATGGTGCCATGCTTGGATGGTGCCAAGTTTGGATGGTGTGAATCAGAACGATGGTTAAGTGTCAATCACATATATTAGTTCATTCTTAACACATTCAGCAGCATAAATAATTCGCTGTTCTCCACGCGTGCCGCCAGCGGTATAGCAGAATCTTCCAGAATTTCGTTATGAATTTTGTCCATGCCACACATGGACGCACACAGAAACCAACCGCCTCCCCGCTTCACATGCAAACAAGGTTTGCGCGCCGATTTCTTAGTTGCCGAAATTTTGAAAATGGAACAGGCTTTAAGATCGCAGCGGGATGTTCCCCTCGTTGTTGTTATTGTTGTTGTCGTTGTTATTGTTGTCGTTGTTATTGTTGTTGTTGTTGCTCTTGTTGTTATTGTTTTAATCCAAGTATACATGCGCATAAGTCGGTTCAGAGTAGGGTTCTGTGATAAATGTTGTTACTTCTAACCTAACTGCATCCAAGAATGTTTGCGCACAGTGGTTGGAGGTGACGGAGAATTTTATAGTCGAAAAACCTTTTAAAATGCAAAATCGTAGCTAAAAAAGCGAGTTGTCGAGTTCCTTCCCAAGCAAACAAATATGCCATCAATGTTACGGTATCACAGTTTAAGAGACTTCTCAAATTTGATGTCGATTTGGTAAGTAATCTTCACTCAAACCTTCGCATGTATGTGGTTGCGTAGTTCACAGCGAATGGGGTGCACTTTGCTATGCTGCGCGTTCGGAGGAACAAGTCGGTTGGGATGTCTCTATTAGTGAGGCAAGCGTGGCAGTGGAAACGGTTTTCTCGTAACGCATTCGTGGAAAAAAAACTTCTGTGCTGACATGAAATCTTAAAAAAACATCTGGATAGTGGGATATGGCGTCCAATGTGACGATACACAAGTCCGCAGGATCATGGTAATGTTTTTGTTCATTCCTTTTGCGTTCATCATATTGCAATATTCATGACGAAACACTACAATAAAACGCTATCAAATACACAACGCCAAGCACCAAACGAAATATAAAATCCCCGAGCATACATTTATCTTAAATAAAAAGGAGGTTAGAGTTTCAAAACTGCAAATCCAAACGGGACAGGCAATTATAGCTAGCACAGTCGAAAACTGAGTTCTTCACGCAAGCTCACGTAAGCGCAAATTAGGGGAGCCTGTTTGTGTCTAAGATAAACCGTATTGCTACAAAAAGAATTCTTGTATTGATGGTGTTGTTTCGCTCTCGATCGTCATTCAACAGGATACTGCATACGTCTCCAGCACAAAAGTCCTCGAGGTGAAAGTCCCAACATATCGGACTTTCTATTATTATTTTATTCAGTAAAAATATATTACCTAATGCGAGAAATGCCTTGCATTCGATCAATAGTGGGTTGTGTACTCAATGTCGTCTGAACAAGGACAGCAAGCGGGGTTATTGATATCTACAAAGTTCTGCAAATATTCATGTGGACGTAGGTCGCTTAGGCCAAATTTAAGCCATGTTAAAAACCTTAGGTCAGTTGAATGGCGGATATTTAAAGTGGAATTTCTAGCTTGAACGTCTATTATTCGAGTCACGGCAGACTTGAAGGAATGCAAGGCTTCATGTTACGAAAGAGCTTTGCCGAACTTCATCTAATCTGAGATAACGGAGTGAATGAAGAAAGTCTTGAGTTTTGACTCTTGACCGACGAAGTAACGAAACTCTAGTCGTTTCCTGAGGTGGCATCCAGAGTACCTAGTTGGTACTGAGGAGGACAAGAACGCAGGAACCATCATTTTATTTAGTTGCCAGAATAAGAGTAGCCTTCCACAACAACGCCTGTCTCCCTATGTTTTTCATCCTAGATCTTCGTAATCCCAGCCTCCTGTTACAACTAAAGCAGCTTCATATAGAGCAGATTCTAATTTTTCCATTCATTAATTGATTACAGGAAAAGATACAATGAGTATGCGTAATCAAAGACCTGGGGACTTCGAGATGAATTTCTGGATTGCCAGGTAAAAGGTAGACTGGTATCCAGGTTTCGTCTCAACTGCCAAACGCTCTTCACCCGAGGTGCGAATAACACTGCGCGCACGATTTGTTGAAAAGATCATTTCCACAACCCGCTTTTCTTGGTTAGATTTCCACTAATACGTCCCTCGTTCTATGTGAGTACGTTCGTACGTACGATCCTCGTAAAAAAGTCTAGATAGAGCTCGCCCGTAAGCAACCGTACAGTAAGTTTGGTCAAACTTACTGGTAAGTTGCATGCTCTTCTCGCAGCACGACCAGGCATCAGAGCTGTAGTCTACATCGGATGGAGGTTTAGCAACAGAATCCGCGCTCCTATTTATTACGTGGTTAGAACTGGATAGGGACGGTCGTATGCACTATGGTAAAAGGCCACGTTAGACGCAAGAATACCGAATATCGACGACATGATGTCGTGACGCCATGAGATAGACGTCAGAGCTTTTTATGTGACGCTGCTACAGAACAGAATCTGTAGCAGCGTTGCAGCCTTGCAATTGCCATATTAAATCTATAAATCCTGGTAAAAAGAGACCGGAGAGATACCAGCTGAGGTTCGGAGTCTGGCTGTCATTGTAGGCTTTAATGTACATGCAAATCGTATTGAACCACCCAGCACGAGCATCACACGTTCAGCTGCGAAATGGTCATGGAAACGCGTGCAGCGGTCGAAGCATTACTTGCAGGTTGTTAAGTGCAAAGATATAACCTGCTGCGGCCATAGACGAAGGAACTACAATGAAGTTGATCCCTGCCCCGGTACCTTTGGTCAACGAGGAAGGAGGAATCGCGGCTGCAGCTATCGGGAGTGGCAGCGGTACACAGGAAATGGCTGTTCCATAACCTTGCACTAAACGTTCTGTAACCTCGTCACAATTTCAACAGCATCCCTTTCGATCTGTATCAACCATCTGTGGCTAGGCAAATCCACAAGTGCGTTTGTTCCTTTTGCAAATATTTTCCAACGCAGGCAGAATTTAAAGGGCATGTAGTTGGTCATCATCACTGCTTCGTGAATGAGAGTGAAGAGGCAGTAGAGAAGCCCAGTGCTCAGACTGTCTAACCAGATGACAACTAGGCAAGAGATGTCGTCATTTCATCATATCTATTAGAATGGCTAAAATCTGACTTTTTAGCGGATTGAACTAAGTGATTAAAAGTGCAATTATGTTTGGCACCGCTATACTCGCTTAGTGCTAAACAAAGTTTTATTTTGTAGTATTACGAGTTTTTAATTTTTTTCGTTGTGGTTCAATAATTATTCAAAAATATTGTTTAAAAGTTTTATCGCAGTAAAATTAAGTTCGGTTGCCAGGCATTAACATCAACTTTCGTGTTTTCCGTACATTCTATTTGTCTCTTCTCGCATGTTTGAGCTTTGCTGCTCCACATTTTGTCTAGTCTTGTATATCTCAATACTAGCTAGCGTAGCTTCATTGAAGACTCGTAAAGAGTTGCATATGAGGTCAGATTTTTTAAGCATATAACCTTTCGCCAGCTGTGGACGTCCACCACAGGGGAAGGCGGAGGGAGTAGCCAGAAGGGGACCAAAGCAGACGAGAGGAAGGGGGTTAAGAAATAGCCAAACATTTGCGAACGCTTTGATGCATGAAGCCCTAGAAATTCTGAAATTTTGATGGTGCATGACTCATACCAACTGCAGGTAGACCTTAATAGCGGCAATTTACAACAGCACTTGTGGATCTGTGGTAGCCCATGAAAACGCGGGTTGCGAGAACTCTAGTCTACGAGCTTCTTGCTTTTCCACACGTATGTAGTGTAGGTGTAAGTGTAGTGCAAGCCACGTATGACGTTAAACAAAATGAAGCACAGGCGAGTTGATCGGTGATGAACAATTGCGTACACTGCCCACTAGCTCGGTCGTACTCGGTAAATGAGTTGGCAGCCATCATGTATGTATGTATGTATGTATGTATGTATGTATGTATGTATGTATGTATGTATGTATGTAT
>QQSS02214061.1:0-11203 GCA_003687565.2 Craspedacusta sowerbii
ATGTATATATGTATGAATATAATAGTGCATGTACCTATATGAATTGATGCTACCCCTCCCCCACTTCTATTTTTCCTCCGTCAAACTGCTTGTGGAACAAGTGGTATTCAGAACATGAGAATTCGTGACAGGAAACGGTGTTGCGCGAAAGCGTTCGCACCCAGGCTTTTTCGCTTGCTAACCATGGTCCTGATAAGGAAAAACCTTGCCATGGAAGAACCGTGGAATTACGGTTTATGTTATCAGGCGCTACTTATCACGGTTACCTCCAGAACAAGAAAGGTTCGAGACCTGTCGTGTTCGGGGAAACAAAAGAGATATGAGCTTCCCCGTAGGCCGAAACCACTGGGGGAGGGCCTCCAGCCCTTATCAATCTTTGAGATATTCACTTGTTTCGCACGAGTGCGCCTGACCCGTACCCTGACGCAGCGGTCTCCATACTACGGCCCGCGCGCCTCGCCTCTGATTCCGGCCCGCGGATACTTTAATTAACGTAACGAAAAATTACGGAAATTTTTGATTCGATGAGCGTCGGGTTTCTGAGTCACCAACTGATTGCAGGAATAGCGCATTCGTTCCAAAAGTTTTAAAAACCCTGTTCTATAAGGACAAAAACGTTTGGACGATTATGTGCTCTGATGATGTAAAGAATGAAATGCATTCTGGAACGATACAACAAGCTTCCGCACTTCCACCAAAGAAAAATAATTGCTAACGTGTGGTTCGGGCACACAATTAAAATCAACATATTGTTTTGACCTTGACTTTAAATCCGGCCCCCAACCAGCTGCATGACCGACAGAATGCAAATTAAACTATTTTTACATGCTTTTGTAGGAGGATAGTTCACTGACTGGTTCTAGTCCAGAACAACCGTGCCTGATGCTCTCGTCGAAGGCCTAATCCAAATTATCGATGTTCAACGCTCCAAATCATTAAAGACTTGGAGCTTTCTATCTTAATTATGGAGTGATGGTTGTTCAACCTATGTCAACGACCGAATTAGTTAGTTACTTAGCCGGAGTTAGGAGCCTTACGTGGGTTTTCGATTAGCTCTCAAAGTAGACTGAAACGGAAAATTGAACAGCCACGACTGCTATTACTTATCCGATTGAATGTGTTGTTTGTTTATTCCAGTCAAGGTATTCAACTTCAAAACTAGCACTTAATTATTTTTATTGAATCAAGGTCTAATCTAAATAGAGCAGAAAACTAGTGGTTGAATTTTAATGAATTACCCGACTATAATTGATTGAACACTACTGCTATGATTAAGTGTCAGGATGCTACTCCTTGAAAAATATTATTTAGTTCTTATTGGAAAATGATCATTTACTTCATGCTTCATCACCTGTGAAGAGAACAAACAAAAATTACCTTTTTCAGCTAAGCCTTTTCCTCCTGTGTTGCAATGCTTATACTGTTTCATCCTGCACCTAAGCTAGCTGGAATAAATCACTTGTCGAACATCTGCAACTGGAACCTGATGTCTTCTAAATTTGCATGACCAAGTCATTATGAAGTGCTGGTATTTAGCCTATTAAGTCCGTTATGTTCATTACATTTTTTTAAAACAAATAACGATCTGTTACTTTTCTTCAGATTTTGCGGACTTAACAACTAACGGACTTAATAATGCAAAAATAAAATACACTTGATAAAATAAAAATTAAAAAAACGTGTAATAATTTAACGAAGTGCGCTTTAATGCTCAAATAAAAATGGGGTAGCAACTCCGCTACATTTAAAAGCGTTAGATTTGTCCCAGCTCCCCTACCCCTTATCTGGCTGTTGTTGCTACGTTGTGTTGACCCCTTCGCATAGAACGTGGGGTAGGGGGGGCGGTAGACTTGAGTCTGAGATCCGATGGGCCGCTTTCTACTCTCCATGGCAGGGAGACACGACAAGGTCTTTTGTTAACATAATTAAAAAATACCATAGCCCACTAATAGGCTTAGGAAAACCCTATTCTGCAATAAAATGAGGCCTTAGATGGGAAGTGCTGTAAGGACGGTTTTCATATTCATTCTCCCAAGATTCTTCTTCCACACCAAGGACCCTGTGAAAGCTAAGGCGCAGAGCTTGCTAGTGCCATGGCTAGATGGGGGCTCCAAGATGGCCGTTAGTAATGCAATCTTTTTGGGTAAGCTAGCCCTGATTAACCAATTCATCAAGTTCAACAATAAATGAATACCAGTGCAGCAGTGGAAAGATTATTTTCCACTGGAACGCAAACCCTAAGGACCAGAAGTAACCATTATCGGATTTCACATTCGAAACTCTTTCGTAAGGGCAGCCTGCACCTTCGGGAGAAGGCCCCTCAACATGGCCCCCAACAAGTATTTCAATTTTATTTCAGCAGTTATTTATCTACAGATAAAAACCATTCTTAACTTACAAATGAACAAAATTTTAATTCAAATACAAACAGCTTTTAAGCTTCTTTCAAAGTAGCAGTTTTAGCAAGATTTTTAAGGTGCTGTCATTTTTCTTAAAGAATGATATTGAAGGATCTTGAGGATCCTACATGGAGCTTTTTTTTTGGTCAAAAAGGATAGTATCTGGGCCTCAAAATCGTCAAAATATGCTTGCCGTTTAGTGCATTCGCAACAGCTAGTGTAACAAATTTAACAGTTCCGCTTAAAATAAGTCCGTTCTGTCAAAAACTAAACGGACTAACGGACTATTAAACATTTAGTGGACGCAGCGCTTTTAACGCTCTTAACGGACTGTTTTCCTCCCTCTCTTGTAAAAGTAACGGGCTTAGAAAAGTAAGGGAACATGGATGAACGGAAGTTACTTCCGTAATAACATTATGAATTGACGCATAACGGAAGTTACTTTCCAAGTAACGATGCCTAGCCATGCCAGATATCAACATGGAAGTTGGATATCAAAGCCCGCTGCTACAGCGCAACACATCAGCCGATGAACTAGCCAATTTCTGAATTAAATTTCTTGACTCACGTTGCTTCGTCTTTAATTAAGGGGGAAAAAAAATTATCAAGTTAGCACAACCAGGCTCGAGGTCAGATCCACTTCAATTACTCAATTACTTCTTACGTGCCGGGCAGCAGTACTGTGGGCATGTGGGGATGCAGGTAATGGGGCAAACGGGTGGACATGGTGGCGGTTGAGGAGCGGGCTGTCCAGGAAATCCAGCAGGCCCCGGAGCGCCAGGTGCACCTGGTGGTCCAGGAAGTCCTGGTGGCCCTGGGGGACCTGGAGGACCTGGTGGTCCTGGGCGACCTGGAGGTCCTGGATTACCTGGAAGTGCTGGTGGTGGAGGTGGTGGTGGTGGTGGTGGTGGTGGTGGTGGGGGAGGAGGTGGGGGAGGAGGAGGTGGTGGAGGCGCACAACATATTGGCGCGCAAATCGCTTGCACGCACGCCGTAGCACAGGATGCAGGGCAGTCTTGTGGACTTCTCTTTTTCAGAGATTCTAAAATAAACAAAAAATATCACCATGGTAACCGTCGCTGGAGGATATCCTAACGGATTATATTTAGCTTTTTTGATAACAATGCACGAGTGAGCTTGGATGCAAACATTATTGCGAGCAAGTTTATGAGGAAGAGTACAAGGTGGTGATGAAGATGCGTATGACTGCATGGATACAAGGCGATGGTGGAGATGCATGTGACTTTAAAAAAACACAAAAATCAGGTGTGCTCAGCTTTATTGATATTTTACTGCAAGATAATTTACAGTAGTTTTAAGCTGAAGGTTCCAAAGCGTCATCGCAGCAGTCCATTTGCAGTCATAAAGTCCGGTTTTAGCTCATGTTCGTCTTGAAGGTCGTAATTTATCGTCAATAACGTTGCGTCTCTATCGAGCTGGGCAGCAGTACTGTGGGCAGTAAGGCAAGCATTGTGTAGGGCAGATTGGAGGGCAAGGTGGTGGAGGTGGAGCGGGCATCCCAGGAACGCCAGCTGGTCCTGGCCATCCAGGCGCTCCAGGTGGGCCAGGTGGTCCTGGTGGACCAGGTGGGCCTGGAATTCCTGGGGCTCCGGGTTTCCCGGGTGTTCCCGGTGGGCTGGGAAGAAGGAGGGGGGGGGGGGGTGGAGGTGGTGGTGGTGGAGGTGGTGGAGGAGGTGGCGGAGGCGGGGGTGGACAACATATTTGAGGGCAGATGGCCGCCACACATACTGTCGCACAGGAATCGGGGCAGACTTGAGGACTTCGCTTGAGCACATCTGAGAGGAAAAAAAGTAGAGAGAATTCATGCATGAGTAAGAAACTAAGTTCAGCTTTAAAAAAAATTGTCGAATCAAACCTTTCAGTGCCACGTTGTACGTCTGAGATTACACGTGCGCGGATGTCTTGTGACGGACTGCATGCTTGGATGTAGCATGATCATTTGGCGTATCAATGCCAGCTAAACTATTCGTGTTTTAATCTAGGCTACTAACACTGAACTTTTGGTGGACACTTAATGCTACTGATAAGACACCATTGAATCTTTGCATATGTATTCAGTAATTAGTAAGAAAACATATTACAAAGACAATGTCTACATTCCCGACCACATTTCTCGTTACAAAATCAACTTGTTCGCGAAGGAACAACTTAGTCTGATTAAATCCTCTGGCAGTTTACTTCTTTTTATAGGGGCAGCAATATTGTGGGCATGTGGGTATGCATGTAACGGGGCAAATGGGTGGGCATGGCGGTGGTGGTGGCGCAGGCATGCCTGGCATTCCACCTGGTCCTGGCCATCCTGGTGGTCCTGGTGGTCCCGGTGGTCCTGGTGGTCCTTGTGGTCCTGGGCCTCCTGGTGGTCCTGGACGTCCTGGGGGTCCTGGGTTACCTGGGAGTGGCATTGGTGGTGGTGGTGGTGGTGGGGGTGGTGGTGGTGGTGGTGGTGGGGGAGGAGGAGGTGGTGGTGGTGCACAGCATACTTGAGCGCAGACTGGCGCACAGAAGCTAGGGCAGCCCCATCCACATTCTTGTGGACTTCTCTTTAGCGTGTCTGAAATGGTAAAAGATACACATTGAATAACTCGCCTTCCTTTTTTTCTTGTTTTAGCATTTCGGGCTGGGCTCCTTATTTCTTAGTTGCAATCGAGTAAGCTTTGATTTAGGAAAATGCCGCTACAGCTGGGGCGGAGGAAATGCTGCTGACAAATCGACTACAGGTTATTCGTTACAAAAGCGATTGTCTTTATTCTTTAGGCATAGGTTCCAATATAATATAATATAACGACAATTTTTTTTCTTGTAAAATGCTAAGCTAATTTTCTGCTTGTTCTGTCCTTCAGCTGCGTAAGTAGCTTTCTTGCATTTATGTCTGTTCTCGTCATGTATGTAAGCCAGTCAGGCATGACACTATCGTCGTCCACTTGGACAGCAGGCCACAGGGCAGTACGGTAGACATTGTGTTGGGCACTCCGTAGGGCAAGCTTGCGCACCCGGTGGTCCAGGTGGTCCGCTTGGGCCCATTGGTCCAGGTAAGCCAGGGGGCCCTGGAAGTCCGGGTGGCCCTTGTGGCCCTTGTCCTCCTGGCGGTCCTTGTATTCCTGGTGGTCCGTAAATTGGTGGCGGTGGGGGCGGTGGAGGAGGTGGGACGCAGCATACGGGCAGACAGGCAGGAGCGCAATACGACGGGCAGCCAAGCGCACAACCCTGTGGGGTTCGTTTATGTCCACGTTCTACAAATGGAGAGAGAAAGATAGACGTAGTGTGTTGCCGCCTCTGTTTTAGTCTGGTTCTTCAACATGCTGCTGAAATTTTCGTAAATTCGACGAGTCATTGTAAGCGGTAGCGAGAAGACTGTCAGGTAAATGATAGACGTTGTTTTTATTTTAGTCAGAGATCTTGCAAGCAAACCTTCGTATTGTCTAATGCGTTCAACCGCATCGAAGTTTTTGTTTCTGTTTACGCCACACTACGTCTGTCTTTCTCTCTTGTCTAATTGCACACGGGGTTTGTTTTGGTCCCGATTTTTTGCAGAGACTGAATCATCCCCCGTCATGAGCACCCCTGCAACGCGCCACCCAGCGGACAGTCAGCTGTTACAATGACTCTGACGAAAGCGCCGCACAGAGAGTCGCTATCTAATATACTAAACTTTCTGCCTAAAATTGTCGAGCAGGCTCGCGCCACAACGGTTAGCTCAGGCAACGTTTAAAAAAATAGTACTTTGCTAAGGGAGCTTCTAAACGAGAAATTCGTTGGAATCAACATCTGCGATACGAGAGCTAATACGAAAGTTTTCAATCGCGGAGGCACTCATGAATAAGACGTTTTCGTTAGGTAACACAATTGTTGATTAGAGAAAAAAAAAGGCTATTGCAATTTTAGCGACGGGCTACACATTTTCCTTTACAAAGCTGTCGCTAGTCCTGATCGACCTTGACGATGGATCTAGCAGAGCGCCTTGGGAACTAAGTTGCTATAAGCGGCAAGAAGTCTATGTATTAGAAGCGGTTAAAGCTCGGCGATCCTGAAAAGCCTTAGCTTATTATTCTATGTCTTGCCAATCAAGCACCTTATCAACACCTTCAGAGTGCCTTTTATGATCCATAGTGAGCCGTGCATGAGAAATACTTAGCAACGTGTTCGGATGTGGATAAAAATAGAAGCAAGCTGCATTGGTTTGCGACAAAAATTTTATGCTAAACATGCACGTCATCGAGTGTTTGCTTCTAACGAACGTTAAAGCGCATGCTCATGAGATACTTCAATGCAATAACCACGGCAGCCGAAGCAAACAAAATAGTGCAGACATGCGCCATAGGGAAACTACAGGAATACACAAGCTGTAAATAGAACAAAGCAAAAGAAGATTTAATGAACTCCATCTTTGACCTGACAAACGTTATCAGTTGAGGATATGAGAAGCTACGTCACGAAAGAAATTTCTGGAAAGTATTCGCCTCGACAAGCTGCTTCTTACAGCTACGAAAATGGTTGCAGCACTTACCGTGCAAGGTCTTGGCATTGGCAATCGCCGCCAGAAGTACCACGCACCCAATAACATAGGTCTTCATCTGAATTTAAGAGAAAGAAATTAGCTCAAAAGAAGAGAAAGTCTGCGATGACAGCGTCCGATATTTTCAGGTTAGAGACGCCAAAGTTCGTTGGTAATCCACCGGGAAAATGCAGTTGGCATAACACATCCTTAACTGAGAACAAAAATTACATGCCAATATCGAACCGATTTTCAAATGGCTGACGTTCTTAGATTATTATCGCACACAGTCACTAAAGTGAGTGCATCAGTTACACATATATGCATGGGCATAAGAACTTCTCTATCGACCAAACGCAAACGAATTTGTCTAAGCTTGCGTCCAATACCTTTTAAAGCAGATACCAACTCATCCGCTCAGTGTTTAAGAAAAATGTATCTGACTTGCAGCGATACACACCGCCATGCCTATCATTCGCTCAAATGATCTAATTAATCATTCAGCCATCGAACGCTATACGCATGATCGACCATGCGTGCGCAACGCCAGCGCGCATCCGTTAGGCATGATTTTTTGTTCACAGACCCAACTGTTCTTCACAATGTTCCCAAGAAGAAGTTTTTTACCTCGCTTGTTACTTCTTACAGGCGACTGGCAGAGTTAGCTTCAAACGTTGTCTATTATGAATAAATGCTTTCAGGAAAGCAAATAGCTCGCTTTGAAACGAAATCTGCGGGAAGGCAGCGTTTATCAAGGCGGCGCAAATCAGCAGATATTATTAAGACAGGACAAAGTTAGGATCTAAAAACGACACCCCCACCGACTTTGTTCTAATGGAACGGCGTGTCTAATATAAGCAGAGGAACATTAAGAAACTGAGATGATATTCTATGAAATGAAGCAAAAGACCAAGTTGATACTGAATGGTTTGAGAAAAGATTCCTTGGCTCAAATACAAACTAAAATATGTACTTGGCCAAGCAAAGCTCGCAATCTTCTTGCTGCTAGAGCTATTTTTATCAAATATATTTGTTTTTTGATGAATTAGGTAAAACTCATACTAAAAGTGAGCACCATTTCCGAACATCGAATTGTGAATGTATATCGTAATGTTCGAATCATCTTGTAGATTCTCACCCCTGGCAATGCTCTATTATCCATGCAAGACAATTCTTGAACATTGACATTCAGGACAAAAAAATTATTTTTTTTTCAATATTACCGTATATTAAATATTAAAACAAAGAAACAGTTTTCAATATTACTGTACTTTCAATATAAAGGTAAAGCAATATTCTTTAGTATTAATTTATTTTCAATATCCAAACCAAGTAATATTTTCCTAAATTACTTTACTTTTATCAAAAATACAAAACAAAAAAAAAAAACAAAATAAAAACAAAGTAATATTTTTCTTACCTTGCCTTCGTTCGTTGAGAGTCGTGTCTGCAATGAACTGAATCAGCTATCTTAAATTGGCGAGAAACCAGCTGGCATGATTAAAAATTCATGAAGTGACATCAAGCCTTAGCATAGAAGATCATTATTGATACGGGCGGTAACGCTGGGCAAGTTGTAAACAAGACTAGCATTATTGCCATCGCTCGAGAACGCCACACTAACCCACTTGGTCAAGCGAAGCTTTCTTCGGCATGTTACGAAGAGTCTCGTGAATAGAGAAGCGGCGTTTCCACCGCAGACCGGGGCAGTCATGCCGAACTGTTCACGAGGCAAGGGTTTTAACAAGTTGCGCACAAACCCAAGTCGATCGGTCAATGATCCCTAAAAGCATAGTCTGAGACATGCTGACTCTACTCAGTATGCATGGCTACGCACGCCATTATCTTAAACTCAATAACTATATGCAGTACTGTAAACGTTTTGCTTACTCATTTTGCGCATGTTTGGCAAAAATTATACGCATTGACGAAATCAGGTTCTTTTTTCCTTTCGAATTATGGGATTCGTTGCGTTGCACAAATTCGAGAACACCAATTAAGCAGATTCCTTGTGCTCGGAAATATATAACACTTCCTTGAACACTAATAATTCTTATAAGTATGCACTAAGAAGACCAAGATCATGATACCAACAAGTGGTAAGCGTAGTTTTTTTATACTTCTTTATTTTAGTCCTTCTCTCTATTTTAATGAGTTTGGATTGTTGAACATATATATATATATATATGTTCAACAATATATGTTCAACCTATATATATATATATATCTTTGGGGACATTGCAGATCACAACTACCAATACTTTTACTTTCAAAAGCTAACCCACAGCAGCGCGTGGATGGGAACAGCTAGGTCACTTCTTAAGAGCTACCAATAAAACTAAATGGCGGCGTATGAGTAACATACTCAAGATAGATTTTTTTTATAAAGGAACTCATGTTCATGGACTGTAAATCAACGGTATCTAATCTCCTGAAAATAGATCTCAATACGATTTCTAACGCAGAACTTAAGCAAGTCTCTCTAGACATGATTTAAAATTTTCCATTAAAATTCTATGTTACGGTAAGTCATGATTAATTTTTCCAAGGAAGTTTTATATTTTAAAGAAACTTTATGATTAGAAGACTATTTTGCTTTTAACAGTCCTGGCGCAAGGCACGGTGCTAATACAATAACATTTACTTCTACGCATGCATTTGCAGATTCCCAGAGCGAAAGGCACGACGAAACTATGAAAAGTTCTTGCACAAGCATGGCTGCTTTACTGAGATGTCTCTCTGGGTTTCGGAAACCGCTTCTCGAGGAAGGCACATTGGCATTTCTGAAAATGTTTTATGGAGATGCTTAATACAGTCGACCAGCTAAGACCCCAATTCGTAGCAAAGCAGGGCAAGAGATAAGATAGATTTTTGGCAGCCCTAGTCGACGAAGATCTTTATGAAAACTGGGATAGTTTCTGTGCAATATCTTCGTCTGTTGAGAAGGTTCCCACTCGGTCACTACATGAGAGTATTCACAGCTTCAAACAGTCACCCGAGCCTTCCTTTATGGGCAAGTACAACAGGCTTACTTGCAACCCTGTGACGGACCCTGTGATCGAAACCGGGAATGCGACACTGGTATCAATTTGCAGATGACTCAGTAGCAGTGAGTTCTAGTGAGTCGGAGAACCAGGTACTATTGAATGCCTTATCTCGTCGGTGTGTCTGAGCGGGATGGCAGTTCGAGTCGATAAATGTTACACCTTTGGTTGGCAGTCACAAGCCGGGAAGCGTTTCTAAGCAATTCCAACCGAATGTTTTCATAGACAAACCAAGAGCAAAACCAGCAATCGTAGAAGAATCGTTTGTCTACCTTGGCCGACATTTTAATTTCTGTATATCAGGCACCATCCATAAGCCAAAGTTAGTCGATTGCTTTATTACGCTAGTGGACCGTGTAAGCAGTCATCCTCTGCATCGACGATTCACACTACTGATTTATCAACAGTTAGTCCTCTCAAAAATCAGCTGGGACTTAATGGTGTCTGAATAATTCATTCACATTCGGCTGTGGCTCGACATGCCTGCATTGTCATTTGAAATATCATCAGCCTCTGAAGTCATCGAAGAATCCCGACTACAAAACAAGTTATGGAGAAACCATCCGCACTGATTGCTACACATCAGCAAAAAAGTTATAAAAAGATATTCGCAAGAATTCGGAAAACCGAATGCTCACAAAACTAACGACCAAATCGTTGGTTGTCAAATCGATATGGGATAAAGGTCTCCCGACGGGTGCAAGATGCTGGTCTTTAGTCAGCGAGAAGATGCCGTGTTCTATTTACAATTTTGCAAGGCGATATCTAAGCAGCAGTTTATCAAACCACAATAACACCTTCAAATGGGTTAGTGTTAATTTTGTACGTTACCAGCAAGTACAAGAACGCCACCCCACCCCGTACCCCACCTCGATGTTACTAGTCTACTCGTTTGTTGCCCTGGCATACTTGGGGATTCGGCGTGACGGTACATGTGCACTGTGCATGCCTGCTGCTGCTGGACGGCTTCGGCAATATTGAGGGTGAGAGGCATCAGGCTGCGCTACTGTTTACCTCGCATTGGCAGTGCTCTTGCAGATTTGAGCCTAGTCTATTGCACAACGCCTAAGCAGCTCTCATTATGCCTTCTTTGTATGTTATGGCGTGTGTTGGCATTACTTAGACTTTTAGATAAGCTGTAGAACACAGATGTTTCTTTGCATCTTACGTGAGTTAGTTTATGTATACATTTGTAATCCTTATTCATGAGTGGTGATCGATCTAGCTGGTATGTTTACGATCATTTC
>QQSS02214072.1:0-11202 GCA_003687565.2 Craspedacusta sowerbii
GTATGTATGTATGTATGTATGTATGTATGCATGTATGTATGTATGTATGTATGTATGTATGTATGCATGTATGTATGTATTTATGTTCGTATGTAAGTATGTATGCATGTATGCATATAAATAGCCGAGCAAAAATTATGAGGTCTACCGAGCAAGTCTTCAACTTTAAGTCCTGGGCAGATAAGCTCATATCGGTGCCTTGACAAAGAAAATCAATCCAATAAGACCAAATCAATGCTAAGCTCATCGGGCAATCATAGAATTAAAATACTGAGGCATGGGCGGAATAAATAAATACAAATAATATAGACAAACAAAAATTAGGTAAATACACTTTCAAAGAATTGCAAAGAATCAGACAGATACTGCAACGGCAGAGGTCAAACGAGCTATTTTTTAATTTATGATGCCAATAATGGATGACTTACAATCCATACACCGTTTCTCCGCTTACTAACGAAGGCAGCCTATAACCAAAAGCTGAAGACAACGAACATACGCTGAGAACTGTTACAAATTTTTGTCGACAGTTTCCATGAAGTTCGTTGGGAGAAAACGTACCTTAGGGTCTGCAATTCGTACTCTGACGTTCCCAAAGCTTGACGCAACTCATACAAAAGCAACAGCTGATTTCTAAATAATAATAAAAATCCGCAATTGTTTGGATGGACGTAAAGAAAACGAAAACGTAGGCTAACTTAGCATCTCGGGCTAACAATTCGGATGCACGGCAAAGTTAATCTGATTTTTAGTAAGTAAATGTGCTCCCTTGTAGGCCGCTCCCTACCTAGACGTCCCAAAAACTTAGGAACACCACTCGCTTACAAGCTACTTCACCACAGCCGCAAAGTGCAAGCACACAAACGACACATTGGAACTATAGTGGCCAATCTAACAAATTTACAAATCCCGCGGGTGCACCATCGCCAAAACAATACAAAAAGAAATCACTAAAACAACTCACTGTGAGCTAAATGCAACATTGAACCTCAGCGAACATTGTAAAAACAGTTAGATGCAACCAAACATATCGGTCACAGGCGTACAAAATCAACCAGCAACCACTGAATCCTGTCCTGTCCTGTTGTCACACACGATAGACCAGCCACACGTCATACCTCAGATCGTTAAAGGCGATACAAATCTCTTCGGTTGGCATGGGGACGATATCTAAATATTAGCAAGTATTTACTATGAAGCAGCGTACACACGATTCTTGGTCACATTTTCTTGGATAATAAGATCAATTCTTTTCTACAAGTGTTAAGAAACACAAACAGAGGCTCGGTGCGAACAGAACGCCTTGTAGCGATACAAAGCTTGAGTGAAAAGCAAGACTAGGTTAAGCAAAGAACACATACCAACACCAAGTTCTTCAAGCAGCTGCTCCACAGCCTTGGACTTTTTGTTTCCAACGGAAGCAGGCATTTTTAACTAAATGTTTCGTTCATACTAGAAGTTCACACAAATAGCTACACACTTTATGCCCCACCGCCACGTATCGCAAAATCTTATCCGAGGGATAAACCGCAAACCGTCACGTGAATACTACTTTTTCTTGCATCAGTTTAAATAACCATGCACTTTAAGTAGCAACGACATGTGCAGGACACATTAATAAGAATGCAAGTTTGCTCGAGTCACAGTCACCAACTCTTACAAGGAAGCTGCATGCGCATCAAGCACTTTCTCATCTACAAGCGGCATACTTTTATGACCTGAATGAACATGCAAATGCCGCAAGACTCTCACCTCCACTTTTAATAATCCGTGACTAACAGTTAGGTACAAAGTGGGATACGCAGATATACCTTACTGCTTCGAAGAAACACGCCAGCTCCTTTTAAGTCTGGAAATTTAATAACGGGCTGCTCTTTTGACTTCGCATCCATAGGGTCGCTCTTTCGCTTTTTGTTCTTTTTGCCAGACTTTTTGTCGACACTAAATGTAGGAAAATTTTTGGGGTAAGTAACTAAACTCTGGAGCTATCCCTTCATGGCATGTGTTTGCATCATGTGAAATGAAATGCCTGATGACTATCACTTACGTAAATCTTCATGGGTCACAGAATTCGAGATTACAAAATCTAAGCCACAGTACTGAACCGTACTGGCATTACCAGCCAAGCTACGTATGCCAAAATAACAGATGTCCAGATCAGGATCTAAGCACAAGCTAGGGCCAGCTCTTGCGCACGGTAACTCTGAGATCTGTACCGTGGCACAGCAAGTTTTAGAGCAAGCTACGGCCAAGCAAAAGTCCGAGAAGACTTCAAAAAGAAAGCGAGCGCAAAATTCTTTTATGTGATAACCCCAGGTAGAATGGCGGTCTCGAAATGTTTGCTGGCAGCACAAACAAACCGAAGACATGCATCATGCTAGTCAGCTGTTCTGACAAAATCGACAGGCAGGTCCAGGTAACTAGTCCATTAAGAGAGCTAGGTTCAGGTATATTTTGAAGCGACGACATCAAGCCCAACGCCCTAACCACCGCGTCACACGTGCGCGAGCTAAAGCCGGTCATCTAAACTAGGATCGAATCAAAGTCGCACTTGTGACCGATGACACCTTACAGAATTAGAAGTAGACCAGAAGCTGAGGACAGATGTTTTTTGACGGCACACATTGGGTGTGACAACATGAAAGGTGATCAGAAACTAAAGCGGGCATGAGTAAGTACCGGCCATCGTACATCACATTGTAGGGCGAGAACACGTGCACGGTCACCTCAAGCACGACTCAACGAGGCACTTACTCCAACGAAGGCAAGGTAGTCTCCTGTGGCTGAGCTTCACATGCTTCTGGAGCGGCAACAGTAGCTGGTTTGTTCTCTACAGCATCTATCAGTTTATGAATTTCCTGCGTTTTCTTCTCTCGTTCCTTCTTTCGAATTTCAATTTTCTTAAGCTCGGATACAAGATTTTCTTCCTCTTCCACCTAAAACGGTAGATAATATTTCAATCTGGTAATACAGAGGTGTCGATAAAAGCATACAAGTATCGTTGACTATGTCCTGCCAAGTAAATAAACGCAATGCGATGCCAATACCATTTTCGGTCATACACGCAGCACATAATCACATCGTTTACTAATCGGCTGAAACCTGTTCAGAAGTTCTGTTGAAGAGCTTTATTAGCTGTTCCTTGCGATTTTTTTCGTGCTGGCAATCGTAAACTGGAGGCAGTTCTGCCAACTCCTGACCAGCGGGTGTGCGTGCCTGCGTAATACACAAACAAATTCATACTAATAAATACATAGAGTGGGCCACCAAATCCAACTACGGCATACAAATACCTACGGGGAGTCGACTTAAACGAATAGACGTTATGCAATCGCCTATAAATAACGAAACAACATATCTCGTTAACAGAATCCATGTAAGATTTAAGAACAATACCAAAAATAAGAATTTTCGGTATAAATCCTTAATATAAGAACATAACTACCATGATCATTGACATTCAGCTAAAAGAGAGGATATCAGAGAAACAACTAATAGCTAAGTAGACTTTACAGAACTACAAATAGCCAACAACTAAAGTAAGCTAACAACTAGATAAAGTAACAAATAATATAAACAACAATTGTTAATATATCAATCAATGCAAAATATAGGAACATTATTAACATATATTGACACTCAGTTAAAAGAGATGATATCAGAGAAACAACTAATAGCTAACATGACCTTTCATGTTGAATGTGATGCACACCTGCTACGAGTTACATACATATCAAAGAGATCGGAATCGAGGTCGCCAACCTATCACGAGCTCTTCTTATAATCACAGAAATAATGTATTGTTTAGAGAAGAGGATAACAGACTTTCCTTCAAGCCATATCCCTAACAGTCTTATACATTCCTTACTATATTCCTGGCACTTGGCATGATGTAAAAAAAGCCGAAGTAAAACACACTAATATTGAATACTAACGTAAACCACCGCCAATACTAATAGCGCCAACGCGAAGACTGAATTCTACGAAATGGTGTATTATAATACTTCTCGTAACTTCGTAAAGCAAGAGAAAGAGAGAGAACCTCCATGAAAGCCATAGCAAAGAGCCGATGGCTACACGAGAACATTGACAACGTCGAGACTTTCAATCGATCGACAATCGATTAGCCTAAAGCCGAAGGTCGGTTCAAGCGATGCCGTGAGACTTGTAGTTCTAGATTGTTAGGGAAGCACTCCGGTATAAGAGTGTAATCGTCACTAAAACGGTGCGCCACATTTGTAGACATCTCTGAAAGCCATGGGGGTATAACAAGAAGCGTTAGGTTCAAGCACCCAGCTGCGACCCATGTTGATTATGCAGAAAGGACCACAAACACTAGAAGAGTTTATGATGGCAATAATTTCATTCGAACTCGAGGGACGTAAACATAAACTTCAGCTGCAGGAGGCTTGCATGGTCCAAAGCTGTTACCGGAGTCTGGTGTTCCGCCAGCAAGGAATTTGCCGACTGTAGACGACATTTTGACGTCTGCACGCAAGAATTATTTCGATCAGGAGTCCTTGCAATATTTGCAAAGCGGACTTAATGACGTCCCAAGTCTAGCGGTCTGTTTTGCTTCGAATGAAGTAATTCTTCTAGTAAAATAATTCGCATTTTTTAAGCATACATACGATTGAGGTACAGACTTGTTTAAGATATAAGCTTCATTACGAGCTAGGTCCTGTCAAGAGGTTTATCTTGATAGATTCTAAAATTTAAAATATGCACGAATTTGCTTGAACAGAAAGCATTTTTCATTTTCTTTTTTTTATGGGTGCCATAACATTTCAAATATCTATAACATTTTAATGAGAACATTGACGAGAACATCCGTTGTTTTCTTCTCTAATCGCTAGTTTCCAATCGATAATTTATGGCATGTTCGACAAAATCGCTTTCCTTAAAATAGTTTCTGTAAGTGGTCATATACGGGTCGATCGACACTGTTTCATCTTCAGACATAATCTTGCCGTAACAGCATATTGCGCAAAATGCCCTGGCAGGTTAGGTTGCCACTCACGGTATTATGCTGTCACTTGTTTATCAGTAGCCGCGTCATGAGCCTAGGTGCGAAATGACGTGTTGAAAGTTATGAAAGGCGATTGTCATATAAATTTGATGCACCTTAACTTGCGTTACAATCCATCAAAGTCTCCCATTATAGTCATAATTTCCTCGTCACTGCCAATCTTCCGGACTATTTTGTCAAAGACTTACATGGTCTAGCTTTAGGCCAATACACTAGCTAAGTAGGTTAACTGTAAAGTTTTAACGTGGCCAAGCGCACCAAATACCGCACAGTCAAGCTCAAATCTCACGAGCACATATACTTCAGATCGCCCTAGTTAAGAAATTTACCAGTTCCTCAACTACCCCCCCCCCCCTCCAACGCAAGACGAGTTTTGCTCGATCTGAAGCTCATCAGTGACGTGCATGGGAACCAAACCCGGGTCGCAGGAGTGGAAAGCAGAGCACTTACCACAAGACCACGAGAGCTGAGTGAATTGGTAAGAACTGTACGACATTATAACTTGTTAACTAGCAAGTTCAGAAGCACTTCAACATAACTGAAACGTTTTGGTGTGCCCAAGAGCACCGAAATCTGCATTCTGGCTCATATCACAAGTGCAAATGTATCTGAGATCGGCCAGAAACCGAACCTGGCTCGCCCGATTGGAAGGCAAAGAACTTACTAGTAGACTACGTTGGGGGAAGGGAGCGACTGGTGAATTTCTGAATCCACTAGTGCGAAAATACATACTTAGCGACAACACCCAAAAAACGCATCAAAAGCTCCAATCACAAAATAAAAATTGACTGCATTTTGATTTAGTGGCAGGAATATCGCAACAAACCATGCGCATAACAACTCTCGTAACAGCATAACACCGTACCTCTATTAGCTTCCGAACAACATCGTAATAGCGCTCCTTGAGATCCTCCATTACGCGATTCTATATAGGAACACCAAGAAACACAAGTGGCGCAAAGACTTCAGAGAATTGCACATACTCAAAACGAAGTATGCTTATCCAATTGTGCAAATGTTCTGGTATATTACAAAAGGCACGCTTCTTCTCAAGCCGGGGCGGTCCAATAAAGAAGCGGCTTCCTTGAAAAACGTGCATCTATTTCAATTTTTTTATATAGCATGAAACAAAAAAATCATTAGGTGGGTGTACTTAAAACATGGAACAAGTAATAAACCGCAACCCTGTGTGCTGCTACCATCTAAAATCGTACAGCTCTACGAACTTCCAAATTGCTACTGATGTAAAAGAGTTAGAATGGTCAAAAACCCTCGTAACAAAACTGCCTGCGTAGAAAACAGCCTTATCCAGAAAGGCCTTTCACTGTGAAGCTAGTAAAGCATCTTTCTCAGCTAAAACGATTGCAGCTTCTTCCACCACACTGTAGGACGGCGCTTTTTCACACTGGGGGATTTCCCATTTTGAGGAAGACATGATGACTAAACCAAGCTTGCGTACAGTGGCCGTTATGGATAACGCGCAACGTAGGGGATTTAGAGGTAAAAACAAGTACAGAGCCATCAGTACTTGTCAGTAAATCGTTTGAAATCAGCAACCTACATACATCTCATTGGCAGAAGTGCAACTCACAATCGATGCTAACTTCGATTTCATGCGGCACGCAGCCCATCCTACCTTTCCGTTCAACTCCTAATCTTTCGGAACCAGAACACTAATAATCTACCTTTACAATAAATTCTGATATCTTTCAACAGAAAGAATACGCTTTTCAGTTCTCATTCGCATTCTCAACTATGTTAACGTTACGAGAGACCGGTATATGAACACTCCAAATAGCAATAAATATGCACGTTTCTTAAGAAAACTTCGAAATTGAAACTGAAACACAACAGATGCGAAGGGACTTATAGACGATAAAATAATTATACACAGTAGGAATTTTTCCGAAGATCATAAGATTATCTTTTAGGTAATTGCAAGCTTGGGTTGGCGATTACATGTTTGAAGTTAGAACAGCGTACACGGTATCAGGACCTGAAAAAACTTTGAAAGCACACAATTAAAGACTAATACCACCCAACGGCGCCAAACGAGTTAGAAATAACGACGGGATGGAGATCCTTGATTGCAAAGACGAAGAAATTATTCCGTAAAGAATAACTAGAACAAGACTTCAACAACAAGAACAAGAACTGAGCAATGATGCACCGGTATTTCAAGCATCAAAACAGACATGAATTTATGAATACATTTATACAAACCAACAAAGAGAGCAATAAATCTTAATTTGCCATCGCACTGTTCTGAGAAACATTTCAAACAGCTCGACACAGCATTAAGGAACAAATTGTAACAAAAGCGACAAGAAATCCTCAAATTTGCGAGAAAAGAAGAGGGCAGGTTCCACTAGCAGATACAACGGACAATGCGGAACAAGCAATTCAATCAACGGAGCAAGCCACTCAACCCAACGCCGATGAAGCATGGTTTGAGATACTGGAAAATAAGAAAACTTAGATTTGTAATACGCACAAAACGATTCTTTCTATATTCGTTTTTTGAAGAAAAAAAAAACGTTACTGGTGCATTCTTTTGCACCAAACTCAAAAGGGACGCCTACAGCCTATACGATTTAAAGGTTCTAGCTATAAACGCGATCTTTGACCGAAAAGAACACAATGTATAATTAAGTCCTTTTAGCGGGAGTTGAAAAAAACTATATTTGATAAACGGAACATTCCTTTTTATAGTTTTAAAAAGTTCAAGAAAATTCGTTAGTATTCATACTCTGATGTGTAATGTAGACTCTTTCAACTCCACCCCCTTTTATGCCTAGCCTTCACCCTGAATTAAATGTTCTAATGTAGAAATGTTCTAAAAAATGTTCTCATCCTCAAACTCCTCTCAATGTTAAGGCAAGCCGGCTATTCGAGACTTAAGAATGTCGCGGGGAGGATAGGGAAAATTCGGTAGATATCAATGTACGGTCGTACTAAACTATCCTGCGATGTAAGACCGGCGGCGCTGTGTGCTCACAAACTCAATAGGAGACATACAAGCATAACCTTACAAAATAAATTGACACGGGGAGCTGGAATAAAAAAAACCTGCGATTGATTTAAGGTTGGCTGTGCGACAAACAAAACTCCATAGTAAACAAAGAACCGAATGGTTACAAAGTAAATTGGCAAGGTTAGATGGCACAAATAACAACTTAGATAACAGTTTGACAAGGTCCTTTTTGCACCCTAGCTGATATATGTAAGAGCCCTCTAAACTCAAAAGACGCACGAAAATATGTTGTTGTCGCTTGTAAATCATACCAAGCAAGACCAAACATATCTACCAATATAAATTCTCCTTGAAAGGACCAATCTTGATTTTTCGCACTCTTACCGGAAATTTGGCGTGATCGTATCGATCAAACATCACCACAAATCTCTGATCAAAGCGTCTACAAGGAAAACAGACTTTGCGGTAGGGCATAGTTGATTCCCCCTTGCCCACGTATAATACCATACAGTACAAGCAATCCGATCTGATCTGCAAGCAACGTACATATCAACAAGCGAGTTAATCCAACCCCGTTTCCATGTGAACATGCGAGTTATCGCGGAAAATGAAAAAATAAGCAACACGTCCACCATTTATTTATATAAATTGAAAGAATATGTCATATCTTCGTTCACATTTTAGTTTTAGTAATTTCATTCAAACAGAGTTCCACTTCCATTCACATACACCGAATGCTCTGATATACAAATAAAATATTAACGCGAGATAGTCAAACACCATATACAATCATAAGATATCAGACAACTAACTTAAATCGATTAAATCCTTTCTAAGTGTTGCTGTTGCTAACTAAGGTTTCACGAATTTTTAGGTAAGCTCTTACTATTGTACAAAAAAGATTGTTCAAAAGGAATTTAATCCAGTCGTGCCGGAAGGGCGAAATCGCACGAAATTTCAGCGCTTCTGGTTTCACGACCATTTAGTATTTCTTATTTGTAGTATTAGCATTTGCCTATTAAGTAGTCACATGCTCTGAAGCACTTAGGTGCTGTAGTCGTATCTAGGTATGTACTACCGATTGTCTCTCTACTTTTAGGCTGTAAGGCTACTCACTTCCAAAGAAACCAAAGAAGCTTCTAACAGCTAAGGGCTGAAACAAGAATCAAATACACTACTTCATTAATATTCTGTTTGCGTCTTTCGGTCCAGATGCATTTTCTTCAGGCCTAAACTTAACGCTATCGCTGTGCTTCAAGTCAACATGGCCTCAAGCGAAGCAATTATTCAGACGTCGTGCTCAATTTTATCGTTAGAAATGAAGTAAAAGAATTTTTGAAGCTACTACAACGCATACCTAGAAAGATGAAACAGGTGATCGGTTTCTTCTCGCGTCCATTTCCCACCTTCATCATGCAAATACAGCTATATTAAAAACAAATCTAAGTTCAACCATGATAGCATATACTCTGCATTATAACTAACAACGTATATAATATAATATAACATAATACAACATAACACAATATAATATAATATAATATAATACGATATAATATAATATAATACAATATCATATAATACATGCTCAAATAAATCATAATGTAACATAATGCAATAAAATATATTATAATATAATACAATATAATATAATATAATACAATATAATACAATAGATTATATTATAATATAGTGTGGTGCAACACAGTGTCATAAAATATATTTTTCATTTTTGCGTCGCATCCCCTTAAGTACCCGCAGAATGCGTTCTGGGAGTTAGAAGCCCCAAGCTGCTCTCACAAACTCTCAAGTAGATTGGAACAATGAAGTTGAACCATAGAGCAATAGAGGATCTTGCTCGGATAGAGAATTGGGACGGGTCTGCCAGTGCCCTAAAAGACATTCTGATCGACGTGATTCGAAAGGTTTACCCGTGGATGATCGAAACCGTAGATTGACAAAAGCATGCCGCCTCGGGGTACCCGTAGATGATCGAAAAATAACAATTGGGGCTCAATTAAGAGAGCTTGTTACTTTTGACCGCGGACAACCATTAGCCTATTCCAGAGATCGAGCTCCCATGAATTGATCCCATTAATCCGATTGGTTGGCCTTGGTAGGGTTGAAATTTGGACCCGAAGACGCATCATGGTACCATGAGCTACGACAAACCTTGGCCGATTTCGTGTTGTGTTGAAACAGAGCAGTTCGTAGTTTGCAAGCAATGTAAGCACATTAAAATCGCCGCCGTTATAGAACATTACAGGATGCTAATTCTTGATGACCTTGGTGCTTACGAGGATAGAAGCATAGATTACTGAGACGTTATTTCTGAAGCCAGTTCGGCGTCAAACTTTCGCTTTCGAAATGAACGCATACGTTGATGCTTGCTTTGCGAATCCGCGCAGACTGTAACCATTCCACATGGACTCACACCAAGGACTGGAAGCTATGTGCATGAAATACTCCACAATCGCTTACAGGGATTTGTTGGCTTTGGATGATGGGGTGGCTGATCCGCGTCTCATTTTAAATGTCATTTATGGTACTCCAAAATATTTGTTATGGTCGCTGGATTAGCCGTGTCCGTCTCTATTCAACTCCAAGGAAACTAGATGCAAATGCAAGAAACAGAAGTCCCTTCGAAGCCTGCTGGGTGACTATGGCTGAGCCAGTGCACTGTACAACACGTCTGAAGAAGAACCACTAGGTTGTTTAGAACGGGAACAAAAGCCCATGAGCTCTAAAATTTCTAGATTTTGCGACTACAGATAACATAATATTATTTCAGTATGAGCCAAAGACCTCGGTGTCACCCTGCGGATTCGTACTAAAAATACATGCTACTGCTGGCATCAGACTTGGACTATCCGTCGTCTTGTGAGTGTATATTTTACAGTGTCACCTGTACAATGTACCGAGTGCAATGTAAATATATGGCAGCTTGATGTTTATGGTGACGTGCTGCTGTTTTCCTATCTTCAAATTTTACTGGTTAATGGAACTGGTATACTTCTTTCTCCTTTCACGTGTATGTCATATCTAACAATTTAACAAGACGCAGCTCATAACAAAAAATACATCATACAAAACGGAACTCGTAACAAGAAATGCATCATGCCTAGTTGCTTTGCTTGATCAGGGTTTTACTTTCTTTGGCTGCAGTGCAATTTATCCTGTTCCATACATAAGGGCCACT
>QQSS02214094.1:0-11201 GCA_003687565.2 Craspedacusta sowerbii
ATTTATTTATTTATTTATTTATTTATTTATTTATTTATTTATTTATTTATTTATTTATTTATTTATTTATTTATTTGAGTATTTGTTTATTTTTTGATTAAGTTCATTTGTTTTTTTTATTTATTTTAGAGATGAATTTCCTTATTTGAGGAATGCTGACGAATTGTGGCATGACTATTTGTAACATTAGTACGGTGTAGACCTATGGCGTGTTTATTGAGTAGTATACTTGGCCTGGTCTTTAAACATGGTCACACCAACAACAAGAAATTTATTTCTCCCAACAAGCATGCAGAATTACAACTCGTGCATATAAGCATGTAAGATCGCTAATTCTTATTAGCAGAGCTAATAAGTAGAAGATCCCCCCCCCCCCTTAGCACTTGCGTGTAGATACTAATACACTTGTAGCTAAAACACAAAATCTTTCAAAAATAGGTAACTTTTCCTACAAGCATGGGTCGAGCAGTTTGAAGAATAGAAGGTAGTTTTATTGCGAGAGCGTTGTAGCAATTCTAAGCCCTAGTAGTTTGCGCTGAGAAGAGTATGGAGCTGTCTCTTGAATTGTGAATTGCTTATTTTAAGGTCTATTTCTAGTCGATAAACCTGTTGAGGATATTAGGACCTTCAAACTTTAAGGATATAAGCAAGAACATCATCAGAGGGATCAATTACCGCAGAAAGCACTCTCCTCTTTAAGCTCATAACACCTCAAGAACTTTGCTAGAAGATTACGAGGCAATTGCCTCTTTCCGTTCGTGCACGTTTCTGGAACTTAACATGTCTTTTCAAGCTGGCTTATACTTAAGCAGGGTAGGATCTTCGATAAAACCTCATTGCGGGTAATTCCCTACTGCTCTCGTGTTCAAAAGGTAGTTGATATTTCTTCCTCGTTCCAAAAGGGGGGTGGGCGGACAAAAAAACTGGCCGCAGCTGCTATTGCGCACTCTGCAATCAAATCAGGTTTACATGCTCTTGGACACCTGCGAACTTCCGATCGCGTTAGGGCAAGAATTTAAGTGTGGAGTCTCGTGCCCACGGCCGACGGGATGTTACATGACGTCACATGCAGTCACAGTTAAGAGGTGGGCGACCAGCTTCCATACCGTATGCGGCCATTAGCGCAGGTGGACAAAGACAGCATTGCGAAAGATGGATTTGTAGCTAGGCAACTAATCTCTGCACCAATCATGTCTGCCATTCGCTGGGGGCATGGACTCCAGTCTAAATGAAGTCGTGCCGGGATTGGGTTTGAGTTAGCGAGACTAGTTTCACTTCAGCTGATTTCTCTGACCAGAGCAGTCCTGTTGTGCAATATCTGCTACGCCAAAAAATCTTTCTGCGTTCAACTTGGAATTGTGGACAGCCGTTTGAGAAACATGAATTCAAGCAGCTCACATGTTTTGACTTACGACGAAGTTTGCAGGTTGGACCAAGTTTTGGCGAGCGTTATTCAAGTGCATGGCAGAGGAAATTTTCCGACCCTTGAGGTTAAACCGAAGGAGTTCATAAATTTGCTTATGGAGCGCTTAAAACGTGAAGAGCTCGGGATCAAAGATGTTCGCTTGAATGGTAGCACCGCTAGCTATGTTTTGAACGGCGACACTGCAGGCCAATGTGACTATACCTACAATGACTTGGATTTAATCTTCAATGTGGATTTGTCCAGTGCGACGCACTTTCAACTGGTTAAAAATAGTGTGCTTGATACGCTGAAAAATTTTCTCCCTAGCGAGGCTACGAGGGATCGAATTTCTGGCTGTATTATGAAGGAGGCTTATGTGAAAAAAATGGTGAAAGTTACTAATAAACCGGATACATGGTCCTTGATATCTTTGACGAATAACGAAGGGCGAAACATAGAATTGAAGTTTGTGGATACAATGCGACGGAAGTATGAGTTTTCTATTGATTCTTTTCAAATAATACTGGATTCACTTATACATTATAGTGATGCAACATCACAAGTACCTATGAACTCTTCGTTTTTTCCTTCAGTGGAAGCTGTTTCTGTGTATGGCGATTTTGAGGAAGCTCGTTTTCATCTACGAAACAAGCTCATAGCCACCAAGAACCCTGAAGAAATCCGTGGAGGTGGTTTGCTTAAGTACTGCAATTTGTTAGCTAAGGACTTCAAGGTGGTGTCAAGCGAAATTCATGCTATGGAAAAATACATGTGCAGTAGATTTTTCATAGATTTCAAGGATGTGCAGTCTCAGCAAAGAAAATTGGAAAGCTACTTATGTAGTCATTCACTCAGCTGTCCTGAAAAGCGTTACAATTATCTCATGATCTTGTATGATGTTGTTGAAAACTCGACTGTGTGTTTGATGGGCCACGAGCGAAGACAAACACTTCGTATGATTCTGGACTTGGCGAATCAGGTATTTGCCCCACAAACTAATTACCAGCAAATAACTGTGTTTTATTCATTGCCCCCATACGTGCAATCCAGCAGAATGCCACCTGTTCATTCAGTGCATTCCCATTCTAATCTCGGTCAGGGACATCCCGACTATGTGGTGTTGGGATCATGGAGAACTGTTCCGCCTAGTAGCGTTGATGCACCATCAACATTAGTTCGGTGTTACTGAAGATGTGTGAGATGCTGGCATGTCATAAATCCTCAGTTATGATAAAGTGAAAAGTTTTCCAGTCACTAGAAGTATTTGCTCTAGCTTAGTTTCATGGAGTATTTTGACATGGTGAATGTAAGGATTATCAAGCCATTTGAGGTGTGCATTTTGCACCTAATATTCCAGGGGAAAGAAGGCAGACAAGCATTGTTTATTCTATCGGTAGTTTGCATGGCCTTTATAACTGTCTCGTTCTTATGATGGTGTGCTTATCCGGTTCTGTTGTTGACCATATTTCTGTACCGGTCTTAGTATGAACGCTTCTTTTAAGTGTGAGGTGAATGGCAGTGATTTTTTCCCCTTCAGTGAGCTGGGTGTCGAATACTTAAAGTAGCTGCAGCTGGTTAGATATGCAGCATGTGAGACAGGGCGCTTCTAGTTAGACCGACGTCTCGCAATATGATTTGATTAGATACCTGCGACATGTCTGGGATCCCTTGGCGTCAGGTTTAAGTCACTCGGGGCAAAAAAAAAAAAAAAAAAACTCATAGGCTTTGCTAATTCGGGCAATCGAGCTAAGTTTGTGAAGGGCCTTGGTGCTTAATTATCAAGTTTGTGCCCAACTGGGAGATTTGCGGCTTACCGATAAGGGGCAGTAATTGTTTGCCACCAGCTTGAAGTGGAAAGTCTTCAAGTCTTCTACTCAACAGGTAAGCCGTCGATTAATTACCGCGAAGGTGGTGTTGCTTTTCATTTAATTTTTTTTTTTGAGTGATTTTCACGTGGCGGATGTGAAGAGTGTCGAGTTTTTTTTTTTTACTGTTTGTGGAAGTTTGGAGTTGTTATTTGTGTTTCAGAGGCAGGCGTTTCTACTACGTATATGGTCATGTCGAATGTTTATTTACGCACCTCTGCGTCGTTCTTTCTAATTTTGGCGTTTCCCTGAGTTCGTGGTTGACCAGGAATAGCTGTTGCGGTGACAGCAACGCGATGGACTGGCTGTCTGGACCTAAAAAAAAATCGCGAACAACTCCTAGCAACCCGATAGGTGCACGTATAGATATAGCGAGCCAAACCTGACGCCGGTTTTGCTTAGTTTTTGGAATCGGTAATGTTCTGCGCGATTACAAGTAGCCACCCCGGTAACTGGTCGTAATTACCGGACCGTAATAGTCGCACCTACAAAAGTCCGCCATCGTGCAATAAATGTTTGACCTAGCTTGGTTACAAAAACGTAAAGATTTTGTTCGCCAGAATTTTGGAGCGTGCTCGCTTGGCGAATGGCCTCTATCGTAAGTGCGTTGTCTCTAGAATTATTTACTTCTGTTCGTGGGCACTTCGAGCGATTCTGCTGAGGCTTGTTGAACGGTTTCTGGCTGTTTCGACTTAAGCATTCATGCCCAGTCGGTCAAGTGTCGCTGCGTGTGGCTTTCATGTGCAGCATCGAGCGCGCTTGCGCCATTTGCCCTTACCGCTGTCCGCCAGAGCGTTCGCATTCGATGTTTGGACTATTCTTTTTGTCCCTTTGAGGTGTGTGAGTGTTGAATCTGTCTGATTTGTTGAAGTGAGCTGTTAATCACGTTTCTGTGAGTTACGGCCTGCTACCCAGCCTTGCCGTGTAGTGCTACTCGTACTAGCCGAAACCTGTATGCACTGTTCGAGAAGCTGATTCTTCGATGGCCTGAGATGCCAGTAGTTCTTGGAGGACGTCATAATGGGGCTATTGTTGTGTATCGGGCCTGCCTTCAGCCGCCCTGTCTGCCCGAGTGACTTATCACAGCGTCTTGCTATTGTTGAAGTTCAGGTTGTGCGTCAAGGCTCGATGCCTTGTTTGGCCAGTTCTGTGCGCCTCGGTAATTCAAGAACGTCGTCTTGCGTTGAGGATTCGTTTCCGAGGTCGATTGATTTTCGTCACAAAAGAATCGGCGACCAGTTGTAGCGTCACAGCTTTCTTTATTTAAGCGTGAGTGCCTGAATATTTTTGCTGATGTTCTGACGAACGGTCGATTTTTATTCTGATACCTCACGGCACGGGAGCTTCGTTGATCTTTTCACGAATGAAAATGTTGACATGCTACCGTTTTGTCAAGGTTTGTGTCCATGCTAAAAGTGGTGGTATGAAATCGGTCCTGAGTTTGAAGCTGGTCGTTTTATCGCCACGAAATGAGGGTTTATTTTTGATTTCTAATTTTAATTTTGCTGACAGTTGCTTGTTCAGTGAAAAAAAAAAGGCTAGAGTTGATTCCTGAGAGGCTATGTCAGTTGGGATTTTCCACGCGTCTTTTGGTGCGTTCATTATTTTAAGCCGTTTGTGTTTATTATGTATGTTCGAATGAGTCTTTTATCATGTTTGAGAGAGACAAAGTTTCAAGCTGTGCCTTACAGTGGTGCTAGACGTAAGGCCATTGTTCACGCAGTGGGTTTTTTTCATCTGTCGCGCAGATAGACTTTTCGTAGCGTGCGTGGTCCCCACGATCGTATTTCTCTTGCAAGCCAAGCCGTTCCTGGTCGAATTTACGCAGCTTTTTTTCGTTTAGTTTTAGTATGTCTTCTGTGCTAGTTGAGCTCATTTGTAGCATTTAAGATCTGGTGGATGATTATCCGCATTGTAGACGATAACAGGCTGATCGTTGTTACAGCCGTCCGGTATGGTGCGGCCGCTCTCACCTTCGCGGCCGCATTGGTGTGCAAGAAGTCCTTATATTAGTTTGATCGTACCAAAGTCAATCCGCAGGTTGTAACTTTACGGTGTCGTGTAATTTGATCACCGACGATTTTGGATTTACGATGTTGTTGAATGCCGAAGCGAGCGGTTTATTCTCCCTCCTTATTGCTTCAATTTTCTTATTTGTCGATGTTTATGTGGAATATTAGAGCAAGCGGCGTTTATTTGCTTAGTGCATTTGCACGGTCCGTGGTCACGTCTTCTGCAGTTGAGTTGATTAATCGTGCATGTGACGTAAAGAGTGTAATTATTTTTGCAGAAAATTTAACAGGAAGCGAGTATTATGTAATGGCGTACTTGCAAACACCTGTAAAGTTTCAAAAAAAAAAGTTCGTGTAAAAAAAAATTGTAAAGTATTCGAAAAATTGTTTTTAAAAGAAAAGCCAGAAAAAGCGCATGAGATAGAGAAAAATGGTTATTATTTTTCATGCTGTTTTAACGCGTTCGCCTACTTTATAGATCTTCATGCTCGCTGTCTAAAATATGTATGCCCAATTGCGTTGCGTTAGCAAGCTATTAATCCGCACCTTTGCACCTTGGGTAAGATACTTAGATTCCCCACAACTGCGAAAGCCCTCCAAAAACTTTCAAAGCAGTAGTGGATACCGAGTGGTCATATAGTGGCGATAGGTTTAGAATTAAATTATGAAAATAAGAAAATAAAAAGTAAAATAAAATTTTTAAAATTATTAAATTGTCAATTTCAAAAATTGTAAAATAAGAAATGAAAAAAAAATAGAGTTCAGAAAATTTAGTTCAATTTTTATATTCAACAATTATGCAATTTTTTTATCTAAAGAAAATATAACTTGGCTAAAACCATGTCGAATGGAGCGTGGACAAGGAAACGAGATTGATAGGCAGGAGTGTGTGTGCGTATACATACATGCACACAACCATTAACGGCACGAACGTCCATTAGTATGGTATGGGCGTTAAACGTACGTGTCGGATGTCGATTTAAGCATATTCGAGTCACCACTCCATCCTAGCAAATTTGATCCGATGGCACAGGACCGGATAAATGCAGTAGGATTCCGTGAACGGCAGGGAAAAAATCGCTTAGCGAGCAGCAGTAGCTCACGCGGAAACTGAAGAGATCAAGAAAATCACGAAACGGCAAGAATGAAACAAGCCAATCACGGAACGGAAAGGATGAAACAAGCCAATCACGGAACGGCAAGAATGAAACGAGCCAATCACGGAACGGAAAGGATGAAGAAGCCAATCACGAAAAGGCACGAATTTTCAAACGACAGTATCGAAAACACTCCTAAAAGAAGAGACAATTTATGTTCAAGTCATTACAAGGCAGCACTTAATAGTAAACGCAAAGAATGAATACAAACTAATTCTAGCTAAACATGCGAACGCTAAGATATCAACCGAGCGTCAAATCTCGACCAAACACTGCAAAACGCGGAAGAAAAACAAGAAAAATGCGAACTTACAACGACAGCACGTAAAACAAAACTCATAATTGCGGAAGCATTCCAGAAAAAAAAGGCAAAAATCCAGACCACATCAAGGGGCGCTAAAACAAATGAGATGGATGACTGGATTCGAAGAACAACTTCCACCGCAAAAATTGAAAAAAAAATAGGAAAAAAAAATTCAAGAAACAGTTGGGAAGCCGGTCAGTCCCAATCGTAGGTCCAGCTGACATCACAACACCCCAAACATCGAACGAAAACTCGCAATCAGATCACGTGACGCAACAACAAGACGCGTAACGCGGGTTAGGGAAATTCCCTGCGTGAACCACCAGGATCGGCACGTTCCTCGACTTCACTTATCACGTGCGATACGAAGAGGCGGGCGTGTGGTACTGTGGCCCATTTTCCTGAAGAAAAAAACAGGATGAAAAAAAAACATAGATTAAGAAATTCAGATACCAAAGAGAACACAGCGCGCAAAAAACATATATAAAACAATAAACGCAAAACATACATATTGAAAATATAATGTAAACATACCACGAATATTATAAAAATGGCATAATTGCTCATAAATCTCGATTTACTCGACTAATCTAAATCATTTTATTTCATTAGATATTTCCTGTGCTTCCTTCAGACCTTGCATCACTTGGAAAGCAAGTAACTTAACTGTCATTCGCCCACGTTAGGACACAAAGTTTAAGGTCACTCTTTAAGAAGCTATCGCTACCGCGGGTGTTGTTGCTGTTAATGTTGCTGTCGTCGCATTTAGAAAACTAGAGGGAAACATTGGACTGAAAGGCATGCCCTGCGGGACAGATATAGAGCTCTCGAATGCTATCATTTAGCAGACGGTCCTGCAACACTCGACGCCATGACGTCAGATTTAAAAACAATGCACTCTGGCAGCACACTCGAGGGACGCACCGGGCATGCGTCATTTTCTGGTTTCGAGAGTCGCTTTGCTTCCGTTACTTACGTCGCTCACCTGAGTCAGATCTGACGAAAGAGACCGGGTGCCGATTGTCGGCTGCCGGACGTTCGACGTGGGCAATCATCTTCGCAACAGATCAGAACTCGGACGCTCACGAAAACGCGAATGCGAAAAAGGACAATCCAAATACCGCCTTATCCCTGCAACCAGCCACCATCTTGGAGCCTGTTATTTACGGTTCAATAATATTTGCTGTCCCGCCTGCCAGGAAGGTGCAATTACTAAAGAAGCATAAGTCATAGCGCTGTCAAAACGGAAAATCGCCGTTCACGCTTCGTTTTCTCAATAGCAGAAAGGAACCTCCGCTGCTGCTGGACGCGAGGCTTGCCCAAAATGGCATCCACAGCTGCACCTGGAAACGACGACAGACTAACGACGACAGACTGGGACTCTACAGAGACGCCTTTGGGATTCCACACAGGACACAGGAAAAATAATTGAGCCAAGTAGGCAGGGAGGGCAGCAATGCGCTGGGTGTCTATTTGGAGGACTAGGACGACCGGGAAACGTTCGACGCCGTTTATTCGCCCGAAAAGTTGCTCGGAAATATGTCGAAAGATGGTGAGTGTACGTTGTGTGTGCACGTACAGCAGATGTGGAAGTCTGGGTTCAAACGTCGCACTTCTGCCGCTTCGAATTCAATAGTTCAATTCGACGCGGCAGAAGTGCGACGTTTGAATCAGTTCAGTGCGACAGCTTAATTACGTGCGGCAATTAAATCGAGCTCGGCAGAGCTTGCCGATCTATGCGACTGTAGTGCGACCATTAAATTCGACGTTTGAAACGGTGTCGCACCCGAGTCGAATTTAATGGAATTACATTTGACGCGGCAGAAGTGCGACGTTTGAACCAAGCATAAGGTACATAAAAAAATATTTGGCCGATTGCTTGCCGACAATAGCTAGACCAAACGCTTCCTATGCGAAAGCTTCAAGGCCAATAAGCAGCTATTGTGCCCGATTATTAACCAGCTGGATTACGTCATTACTCAAACACAGGAAGTGATAGAAGTCGCAACGATCTTGCCAACCTACCATATAGCAGACACAACCCTTAACAAGCAGGCTTAGAAGCAATAGGGGTGCCATCCACAAGGAAATGTCAAAAACGCGAATGCAAGATCATCTACCGCTGCAGGATTCACGTGCCCGCCAGCGCCATGTAAAGACTCTAAACTTCCGGTTCAACGCAATTATAAGGTTGCATTTCTCAGGAGCGGGATTTTGGTCCGTGCGTAGTGTCGCATTTCACACGAGCGGGATGCTGGTCCGTACGTAGTGTCGCGTTTCTCACGAGCAGGATGCTTTTGGTTCTTGCGTAGTGTCGCGTTTGTCACGTGCATCATGCTGGTCCGTGCGTAGTGCACCAGGCAATTTACATGCTAAAGCCGAGACTTTGATAGGTCGTCCCTGAGTTTATGACAGTCCTGGCGCCGCCAAACCCATACATGCATCAGTAACGGGTAAGTACCCTCATCGGTTTACAACATCCGTAAATTTTTCAAAAGTCGCTTAAATTACCCTGCATACGCATTTCCAGAGAATAACGAGATTGAAATTAAAGTACATAACAAAAATTATAAAAACAGCTGGCGAGCCTCTGATCAAAAGAATTTTAAGATGCAGGATCCAAACCCACGTCAAGGTGCAAAGCTGCACGTACATCTTACATAGTAGGAAGATACAAACACACACACACACACACACACACACACACACATACACTAGCACTCAGACACACGAACACACGCAGACAAACAAATTGAAAGAAGAAAAGGGGTCCATCAGCTAAATCAGCAACACCAGCTAACCGGCAATGAACTTGGATATATATATATATATATATATATATATATATATATATATATAGAGAGATAGATAGATACTTGCAAAATATACATATATATACTTGTTAATTACAACAAAATTGAGTTGTTTTCATTGTGAACACGTTCCTTACCTGTCTGAAGGACAATCTTTTTCTCTCAAGATAAAGAAATGTATATAAAGATGCATTAGAACTATATAAAGATATAAACACACACACATACATATATATATATATATATATATATATATATATATATATATAGATAAATAAGATGAGATAATATCAATAATATAAGATAAGATAGATAAATAAATATAAGATAAATAACTATATCAATCTAAGGTTCCATCGAGGAATCTATCTTTCTAACCCTAAGAACCCAAGTGTAGCCATGAGACAGGCCGCAAAAACAGGCGCTCTGGCATGATAAAAAAGGGTATAGGTCCAAAATGTCAACATCTCGACACGTTCGCTGAACAGACCATAGAGAGAATAAGCAAATAATGAAGCCATATGCATGATCATGCATATCAAGGGGAGGAGCTCTAACACGGGGAAATTAACAAAATCAACATTCTCTCGAAGAGAAAAAAATTCTCTCGTAAAAATTTCAAAGGAAAGATTTGACAATTGAAAAAAAGAGAAAAAGCAAAACGCTCATAGGACCTGCAGTAAATTGTAAAATGCATTTTTAATATGATTGTGGGAGAGGGAAGACACTTGCTAAGAGGATTTTGCAAAGGCGCGGCTTCAGCGACATGGGCGTTGTACAGTCAACGTGGCTGAATGCTGCGAAGCACTGCTTCTCAGCACCGTGGGGGGCGCCATTTTTAAAAACTTGCCCGAGCCCATAGGGAATCTCCCAAAGGCGCAATACCAGCTATTTACGAACCCATCCCGCCAAGGCGGTTTCCAAGTTGAGAAACCAGAAGCCCACAAGCCACACGCGGAGGTGCACGAGTTTTTCAACGTCAAAAATAGCATCCGCTTGGAATAAACGGAAACTCGAGCACCTGCAGCTACGTCATAAGAACATATGAATAAACTAGCAGTCGCGGATTCGTTAGATATTTATGAGCGCTAATAAAGCGCAGCAGCGGATCGGCGTATGCCCACGAACTCACACAAATATCCGGAAGCTTGCTTCCCACTAATAAATGCAACATAAAATATTTATCCACGCTCAATACTGGATTAGTCCCACTACGAGACGATTAGCGGCAAGACGAAAAACACCGGATACCTGTCCCGAACCAGTTAGAACAGTATAACTTGAGATTAGGCACATCCCCCATTAGAAATAGGATACCAATAAATAAACAAATAGGTAATAAATAAAAAAAAAACAATGAAGTCGAGCGCTGGCGGAGTATTCAAATCATGTGACAGTAGAGCCCACTCCCGATGTAAACAGGCATGTAGAGGAAAAGCATAACTAATACCCAATTTTATGTATGTAAGTATGTATGCATGTATGTATGTATGCATGTATGTATGTATGAATGTACGTATGTATGTATGTATGTATATATGTATGTATGTATGTATGTATGAATGTACGTATGTATGTATGTATGTATGTATGTATGTATGTATGTATGTATATATGTATGTATGTATGTATGTATGTTTGTATG
>QQSS02214105.1:0-11201 GCA_003687565.2 Craspedacusta sowerbii
CATACATACATACATACATACATACATACATACATACATACATACATACATACATACATACATGCATACATACAAACGTACATACAAGCATACATGGATACATACAAGCATACGTACATAGATACTGATAGACAGACTGAATGTTAGACAGACAGACATGCAGATAGACACACGGAAAGACAGACTGACTGACTGACGGACTGACTGACAGACAGACATGGAGACAGACAGACAGGCAAAGAGACAGGTGTGAGGTTGGTCACCTGAAGATCGATTTTCGTTCAGAGACTCCTTTGTTTTAATGGGTGTCAGGTTTTTCACTTCGGCATCTGGCTGCTCTGACACTATGTTAAGGATTCCCTAACAAAAACATCTGAAGTTCAGAACAACTTTCTTCCGATTTCATATGATCAATATCTGAAGCTGGTATTTTCAAAACCCATTCAAGATGTAAAATAACCTTAAGCTCAGCTGCTTCTACAATTGCTTGCAGATGCCTCATTCTTGAGATCGAGTCTATTCTTGGTACAAAAGTGACCACCGAAAGTCGCGCGCCAATAAAGAAAATGTTCTTGCTATTAGTACTTGTCGCGGCAAGTCTTGCAGTCAGCCAAGAGGAGAAGTGTAACTCAACTTCAGTGAGCCTACCTCGAGTATATGAGGCAGCGACGTTTTCTCTCTTTGGTTGCATATTACTTATATACTATTACAAATTTACTGGTTGCATATTCATCAGGCATTCCCATTTGAAATGCTTTTTTGAAGGTGACGGTGTGTTGAATGGAGCCGGCTTTCAGCATTAAGATTTATGAGGAAAAGAGGCAGTGGTAAAATTATAGAGAATTCATTAACTCTTCTATATTCTTCAATACCTTATTCAATAATGTTTATAATAATGTTAAAGCTTATTTACTTCCAGAGACATGCCCAACAAAGTATCAGTAAAACTAAAGACAATAAGTGTCATTCAACTCCTATTATATACATGTCCTATTGTTCGAACTTTTGTTGTAGGCATTTCAACTTTTGGAAAGCAAGATACTTGACCTGTGTTGCCGTGAAGGAAAAGATGGTCGAGATGGTAGAGATGGAATCAGTATCATAGGAACTCCAGGTCGCGACGGTCGTGATGGCAAGGACGGCAAAGACTGCGTTGAGTGCGCAAGAGGACCAAAGGTACAACTGGAATCCCCACGTTTCGAAAATTCAACTTCACGTAGAGAAAAAGGCATTTGCGGTTAGAGATCTCAGAAGTTGTTTCAGTTTGACATAAAATTATGAAAATTATTACAAATAGTCAGCTCCCTGTACTTGTATGCAGACCTTCTCCTGTTCAGGGTGAGAGGGGAGACGTGGGCGCTACTGGTCCAGCGGGACGAGATGGTCAGAAAGGCATGCCTGGCGAAAGAGGCGAACAAGGGCTCCAGGGAGAGCCTGGAATACTAATGGACGTGGTTTGTTGTTTTCTCTCTTACTTTAACTGTTGCGAATGCTGAATCAAATTTGCACGGCATAGAGCGACTTTAACAATACAAATATATGGTGGTATTTACTTGATGATTGACTGCTCAAGACGCCTGCATTCTTTTTTCTTGATATTAAGATTTATTAACTAGGTCTTATGCACCTATAAACGTAGATTCCATATGATTAAAACTACACTCTTTGTGCGCGAAAGTCTGAAATTAACTTAAATAGGCAAAAATCTACTATTGTTTGCAAGATTCAATTGTTTTTTTCTTTTCGCCATCACGGTCTTTCTAATGTGCGTTCTCTTTTGCTTTGATTTAGTTAGCAAAGAATGTAACATGCTGGACCTTACTTGCTCAAAGTCCCGACTCTCCTAGCGGCGTGTATTACCTGGACTTGCCTAGTGGATTGCATCGCGTCTATTGCGAAATGGCTATTAATGGCGGAGGGTATACGTTCCTTCCCGGAAGAACCGTGCAGAAGATGGATCAGCGTGACATGGCTGTTCTTTTTACCGATTCTCGCGACGTGCTTTTAAGGATTGCAAAAGCCGACGGAACGCAGCCTTATACTGTCATATCGCAGTTGAACGACACAGGTGGACTAGTTGTTTATTTAAACAGGTAATTGCGGCTAAGGAGCTGATTTTAGGCTCTAATAACTAAGGAAATGGTTTCCTGATGTTTCTGAATGTCTTAGAATCGTAACTTGCTCGTTTAGGCCTTAGCAAACTCTTAACAATTGTTATTGTTCATGATCGAGATCGCGTTCTGTTCAATAACGTACAGACTTTTATGCTTAAATATAATAAATGCTCATCCCTAATACTAATCTAAGGCGTTTGAATCGTCACGAATTTTCACGAACTCAACTCATCGCATCTTCTAATTTCAGTCATCTACCGTCAGATTCCATTAACAACAAAGCCATGGGACCCTACGTGTATGTCCATACCAGCCCCATAGAGCCGGCAGTTTTAGACCGGCAGGCGGGCTTCATGTCCAACGGCAAGCCTATCACTTACACGGTATGCGGAGGTACGCATCACTCGGAGCATTTTGCATTCCTACCAAACCCTAAAGAAATGACACCTAACGACAGTCATGCGACTGTGAATGTATATGAAGTTGGTGGCGTGGCGGTGGACTGGCGAGGTTCGGCAGTTAATCCCCATTCCGGCAGAAGGATGCCAGAGGAGTTCTTTCTGTTTACTGAAGTTTATTATGCAGGATGTGGTTGCTATACGTCCAGTGACCGATGGATCAATTCCAAGCATCCGGCACTTGGAACTGCGATTGGAATCAAGTGAATAATAATTCATAAATGATTTGCAGTCCCTGGTTGAGTCCGGGACGTTCTCTGCGAGTTTGTATTTCCTCATTAGCCCAAATGATTACCTATCCTCAATGAACTGATGTTTGCAGAAAGATCGTTGCTTTAGTTTATCGAATCAATGTTTTTTTTTTTTCGGGTAAGGGTGAGCATCTGCGAAATGGGGATGTCTACCCAAACTATGAATACAGCGTAGCATGCAGAGCGGACCAAGGAAAGTTAATGCTACTGTCACTTATCAGCACATGATCCAAACCACTTACCGTACAAGTTTAGTCCTTCTACCGATTGACGATGGCGAGGCCACGGTGGACACCCAGTCGATGACATCTGGTCGACGCTACGCGTTTGCGACATAAATTGCCGCGTATGCGTGAAACTCGGTGATCGATTCGAGTATGTCACTACGTTTGAAGACTTTCTTCAACTGGTGGGTGGATCGAACTAGGTAAGATCCTGCCTTATGATGTTGCCGTAATATTATGATCCCTTATTATAATTCTACATTCCTAGCATTTAACTAATGCCATTCCACTGGGACAAGCTAAATTTCTTTCCGACTTCGGTGCGACCGCTAATTACCGACAGTAATTATATACGGTTTGAGCCCATAATCGATCTGACCTCGTCGCTGAATTGCTAGAGATCAGTAATTTTGAGTCAGTTTGAGCAATCGTAAACGTACACCCTATAAGGACTTGGCCCTGCTTAAACCTGATCGCATCGGCGCGTCTTAGATAATTGGTTCATCTCCGACTAAAACTCCGTATCATTAAATAAGTTTCTATTATTGAATCTGTACCAGTCTTGTTCTCTTTTTTTTAAATATAATATTAAGTCCTCAATTTTCTCTACTCTTCTTTCTATCTATGAAAGCAAGCTCAACATCAAAATATATATGTAGTGCATGCAGACGATTCATACCGTTACATCTACGGCAAGCATCGTTCAAAAGTTGTAAAAGGTTTGTCCATGCAAAGTGCTCGAGGAGAAAACCTTCTTATAATCGCTCATGGAAATACGCATATTGCATTCAAAAAGAATTACCCTTCTGCTCAATTAGTGATGAATCCTTTAAGCTAAGTTTTGGCGGGTTAGTGGAGTCGTCTTTTCTTAATTTAAAACTCTTGCCCAATTCTAGCAGTAGATCCCTTGTCAAAAAGACTCCTGGCCACACGATTTCATTTGACGAGCTAAGTGTAAAAACGAATTCCTCCAAATATTACGATGTTGCCGATTTTGTAGACAAAATGTTTGACCCCAAGACATCACTAGGTGTATTCCACATGAACCTTTCTTCATTGGCGAGAAACCATGACGAATTATGTACCCCGTTGAAATCATTATCCTACAACTTTAAGATCATCGGGATCTCAGAAACAAGGCTAACCGAAAAGCTGGGTGAAAATTTGTGCATTGAACTAGAATGTTATAGCTTCCTTGATACCAAGACAATAAACAATGCAGGTGGAACTCGTCTTTACATACATTACTCTCTGCAAGGTGATTTCAAAATTAGACACGATCTCTGCATTCAAATAGAAATTAAATTTAAGCCACTTTCATTGAAATTTCCACTAAGGGAAGGAAAGGCGTAATTTGTGGTTGCATTTGCAAGCATCCTAGCTTCTCCCCAGAAAGCCTTCTATATAATTGCTTCTTTAAGACTCTGCAGAAAGATAATATGGAGGACAAATTTGTAGTGATTATGGGAGATTTTAATATTGATTTGCTTGCTTATGATAGGTTTGTTGCTTCTAATGAAATTTGTGATGTGGCAGGCTCTTATTGATTACAGACGTTGATACTGCACTCGAGTCGCGTGACGCTATGACGCAAACCCATTCCACAACAAATTGTAAATTCTATTTACAATTCAATGAGTGGCAATCGAATCTGCTCGATTTCTGACGACTTTGCTCAATTTACAATATTCACCGATTACAATGGAAGAAAAATGAACATTAGGAAGAAAGCAGAATACGGGCGCTCATACAAATTATTCAAAGAGAGCGAATTCCAAGAAGAATTATCGTACATAAATAGGGATCACTTTTTAGAGAAGATCTAAATCCAAATGTCCTTACAAACAGTATAACAGAGACGGTCACTGCCATCATAAATGTAATGGCTCCTATTCGAAGACTTCCTTTAAAACGAAATAAACATTCAACAGAAACAATGGATCACTAAAGATATCTTGTACGCTATGAAAGTAACAGATCATGTACTAAAAGTTTACGTTAAAGAAAAGGATCAGGAAGCACGAACAGAAGCTCATGTTAAATACAAAAGGCAACGCAACATTGTCGTAAGCATGATGAAAACACGTAAACGTTCTTGCTTTCAAACTATTTCATACAAAATAAAACCAATGTAAACAAAACTTGGGATAGCATAACCTCGATTCTCAAGCAGAACAAGAAGTCCAAGCATCCTCCTGCTTTGGTCATGAACTATAATGGAGGTGTAGCTAAGGCGCCAATAGATATTGCTACCGCCTTCAATTACTACTTTTCCTCGATTGGGTAAACTCTTGATGTAAACATCCCGAAAGCAAAAGAAAAATTTGTGGCTTAAATGCCCCCATTCTCAACACAAAGCATACTTTTAAAGCCAACAGATCATGCGGACGTAGTTGACCTAATGAAATCTTTAAGGGTAAAGCTTGTGGACCAAACAGCATTCCAACCAATCTTTTGAAAGCTGGCTCCTCAATTCTTGCGGCACCAATTTCCTATATGATCAATCAATCCTTTAATCTAGGTATTTTCCCTAACGTCTTAAAAGTGTCAAAGGTAACTCCGTGCGTAAGTCTGGTACCACGGAACTAGGCAGTAATTATCGACCCTTTTCACTTTTATCGTGCCTAAGTAAAATTCTGGAGAAAGCGATGCACAGAAGGTTATATGAATATCTAGAGAAATCTAACTTTATCTACAAATTGCAATGCGGATTCAGAAAACAACATTCAGCAAATCACGCTTTAGTCAATTTAATTACCTGTGTTAGCGAAAAATTAGACGTTGGAGAGTATGCGCGCGGTCTGTTCTTGGAATTAGAGAAAGCATTTGATACTGTAAATCAAGCCATTCAACTAGAAAAACTTGCTGTCTAGGGCATTCGCGGTGTTTGCAATAAGTGGTTTGGGTCGTATCTGCACGGTCGGAGACAATTTGTCACTATTGACAATGAAAATTCGGAGGTTAAGGATATGAACGTTGATGTTCCACAGGGGTCAATTTTAGACCCACTACTGTTTTTGATATACTTAAGTGATTTGCTACTTTGCCTTACATGTGGCATAGCAAGCATTTCGCGGATGATACGATTATTTCAAATAGCAATCAATCTATCAAAATGCTTAAGGCAGAAATTTCGCGTGACATTACACAAATTTACGATTGGCTTTGCGCCATCAGATTATCCTTAAGCGCTGCGAAAACTGAGGTCATGCTGTTCCAACCGAAAAATAAACTGGATTTCGTAAAAGTGACTTTGAAGATCGAAACAAAAAAATATCACTCTCCAGAAAAGTCAGGTGCATCCACATGCAAGGTTCTTTCTATTTTCCTGCGTGATTTCAATAAACACAGCCTCGACTTCATTATCGGAGTGAAAGCAAAAATCGTGACGTATTTTAACATCCGTAACAATGGAATTGTGGACATTAAAGCCTACACCTCCGCAGTTAGTTCTTGTTTTAATGTCAATGAAAGAGAAACTGTTGAGATCAGTACACGTTGCTGAGCTCTCTTTGATACGAGTTTCAGAGATGGCAATTACTTTAAATTTAGACTCAATTAGTAAGATCAGTGTAGTCAAGTTGTCATGATAGGCGGCTAAGGACGCTATATTTGTGCGTAGGCACCCGAGAGATGTGGTCTGGCCGATCCTTAAATGGTTGAATTCAGTAGCATCATAATATTTTGAGCTGTTCTTTGCGTTTGGCACTTCGTCAAAAGTGATCGTTTGGCCAGGAATTTTATTAAGGAGACATTGAATGTTAAAATGTCAGTGGGGAATTTTTCTACATGATTCGGTTCATGCAGGGGTTTTAGAATATCGTCAGAGGATGAGGCAATTGCACGCAGATCCCGATACGTATCCCGAGTGGGATACGGTACTGCACTTAATATGGAAATACCTGAAACAGTTGGAACAAGTTATTAGTTTTAGGTGATTAGGGATTGAGCGCCCGCAGTACCCACATTTATCCTGATTTTTATATTTCATTTATTATACAGTAGGATACTCGTTCAAAGGGTGTAATTAAGCCGATATAAAGCTGTGGCTTGTTTCGCAATAAATATAGAAAAGGATTCTATTAGACGCGAGATAAAGCCTAAACTTTAGGTTGCCTCCAAACATTCGATCGAATGTCGAATGAGTGCATTGGGTGATTCATAAACTTTTCACTGGAGCTGTATTAACTAAAACACTTTAGAAGAAAATTGGAAGCGTATTATTTTCTACCGACGTATACTGTTTATCCATCTGCAATTGGTTTGCAAACTTTTGCACTCCAGCACCTTACTCTGTTGTTCTACTTTTTAATTTGTTAGTTTCGTTACATTTTAAAAATTCTGCCAAGTCGTAGAGCACGCAAAATCGGCTTATAAGGAACCTCAAGGCTTAACTAAATTAGTCCTAATTTGTCCTTAAATAAACTTAAGTCCTAATCTGCTTTACCATAGGGGAGAGTGTGTTTTTGAGTGTTTGTGTGAGAAGCGCAGAAGCGGATTGAGATTTTCCTGGCATTCTCCGTCCTATTTACCCTTAAGACCATGCAAAAGGATGAATAGTCTTCAGCATGAACATTTGCTCATATAGCATAAGTTGTCACTCCGAAATGATGTTCTTGATGCTTGCATTTTGAAGAAAGATAAATCTTGCTGTTGCTTTTGCGTGCTTTAAAATAAAGGTAAGCAGCATCTGCCTAGCAAGCAATGCTAAGTGACTTTAAGTCATTCCATCTAGGTTTTCTTCTTTATTGACGAGTTTCTGCATGAGCATATGAGTGGTGGGCACGCGAGAGCTCCAAGTACTAGTGTGCGTCGCTCGTGCTCATGAATGATTGTTAACGATTAATAATCGGAAATGGTATTCATCAGCGGATTCTTCAATCGTGTTAATAAACTTGGATCTGCTTCTTTGGCAATATTTTTGTTATTTTAAAATAACAGTTTGACAACGTTGACTTCATAAAATTAAAAATGCTAATAACAAAAACTTTAAAGTTTGGTGTGGTCCAGAGCACCGAATACCACATAGTAAGGCTCACATCAAATACGGGACTCCATACGAGAAATGCGATGTTCATAGCGCTATAATCTTTTCTTCGATTTCAGCAAGCTATTCACAACTCGCACTGAAAGAGGACTACCAAGAATTTACTTGCGTTCTAGTAACTTAGTTACGAATTTTAAGACAAACCTATAACAGAGCTATCCAATGATGTTTGCAAAATGAAGAAAATGTGCTATATTATTTATCATCTCCATTTAGAATGACATTTATTTCATTGCAAATATGAACGAAACGCTGTTGCTGCGAGGTAATTATAACTAAGACTTTATGTTAATCTTTTTCAAGTATTAAACCTTTTGACCGACGTTTTGTTCGCAAGCTAAATTTAAAATTAATTGCAACGCTGGATTGCCATTATAATCAAGACAAGCTTCTTTGGGAGCCAATTCAAATGCTAACCTGCAACATAAGATTACATTTTGTGCTTAGAAACAGAAGTGAAATACGTTGGGTCGTTCGGGTACTTATCTAGCTACAGCTTTGTGCGGCGAATTTTTGAACCATGAACCATTGCGTCCGCGCCAAAGTTGAAAATCCTCGAGACACGGGCCGGTGAGGCAGCAGCTAGCAAAAAGTGATGGCTGCTGGCAAAGTCGAGTCACTGTTTTATGGATTCGGCAAACGAAGTCGATCAGTTACCTCATGTCCTGCCGAAATAGATGGAAGCATGTCCCGAGCACCTTCCTTTTCTGGTCAAAGTGGATTTCTTGATACTGTATCCTCTCTATACGCTGAGTTAGATAACGTGATAGGGGAGGGCGATTCAGATGAAACCTGCGGCACTTTAATCAAATCCACGGCATTTTCCATTTCAAAAAGTTACCCTCGCATTAGAAGAAGTCACTGGAAAGACTCCCGTAGTTATCAAAATTGTTTCTTGTGTGATAAAGCTTTTGGATTTGCGAGCAAGAAGCAGAATTGTAGAAGGTATGAGTTTTGTTCTTTACCTACCTTGAATCAATGTGTTATAGCAAATTTTTTTGATGGCAGCGACAGAGCTTGTTTTGCCTTAAGGTCAGATTAGGTTCAATTTAATTAGATAAACCCAATTTTTTGTCTTTATTGATTTTAGCTATTGGTTTGCTAACGCTTTATCTCTGTCAGCCGTATTTTACTAATTTGGTAAAATTCATTTTTCGGGCTCTGTCATGCTGTTGGTTTAGAACAAATATCTGTCACAAATCAATTTTGCCCTGCTGTGCAGTTAACTAATTTGCAGGAGTTTTTCATAAAATGATATTAAACCAGCAAGCTTTCAATTGCTGTATAAGTAGATTATGTCCGAACACTGCTACTTTGTACCCTGTCTAGAATCTGGGGTAGCCTTAACTGAGCACTTCTCAGTACTTGCTTATAGCCTAAAACGTTTACCAGTCTGTAGAGTTCTTTAAGGCTAAACTGTGAGGAAGTGCAGTCTCTGGCCAAACGAGCGATTGATTGAAAGCAGTGTCGAATCTATACCTACGAATCACTAGTAGAACTGTAAATCGGTTTAAAATTTTTTGGCATAATTTGTCCCTTTGTAATGTATTTTGTAAGTGAAAGTTGTTTTTGACAGCATTAGGTTTAGAAAAATGACGATTTTTGAAAGCTGGCAACACGATTTGCAGCAGTGAGTGATGAGTGCGATGGCAATCGCCTTCTTGCAAACTGAAATTTGTATTTATACATCAGGCAATTTGCTATTTGTTACGGGTTTTATTTTTTAAGCCTAAAGAAATGTGATGCTTAATGGTTTTAAAAATTGATTTTTTGGTTAGTTTATGTGCATCCACGGAGACTATATGCATGATCACTGTGCTCTAACCTAGTTCTTAAAGTTAGGCATTGCATCGTTGTGACAACAATTTGAAGAGATAAAATACTCTGCAAACCTAAGCAATGCCATGTTTGAAAAAATTCAAGTCATATGGTACATAGTGGGCAGTTGCTATTAAGAATGTTGTTTTTGTTTCAGTAAATAGCAATACGCCTACAGGAAGTATTCTACTTAAATATGCTTGCTGCTATGATTTTAGTTTCTTTATTGCTGTTACTTTAACCTCACATCATTAAAATTCATGACTCTTATAAACTGCATTAGTTTTTTTAATAGTAGAAGAGATATTGCGTACTTGTTACTGGTGAGTTTTCACAACAAAACCTTGAAGATAGCCACAACTTTGCCAAGCTTCAGCTGCAGTTTGTATGGTAGTTGATAGTCTTTTGTTAGAAAGCGAGGCATGTCAGTAAAATTTCTATGGCAAGATTGCCAGTTTAATATCCTCTCGCCAGAAAAAAGTTTATTAGGTTGTATTAATTGAAAGGACAAACAACTGCAAAAACAAGCAGTAAAAAGCTTAAATGAGGGAGCAAAGACAAGCATATAAATGAACTTTGAAATTTGTTGACATGTTGCCTATTATTGGACTTGCAAGGAGAATATTGATTTCTTAATGTTTCCAAAGTCATATCTGTCACTGCTTGGGCTCAATGGAAAGCTGTTCACATTGCAATTGTTGACTAGAGACAAGAAATTTAATTCTTTGGTATTTTTTTATGCAAGCAGCTTCGGCATCGGGTTGCTTAGACTTTCTCTTTTTAGCTGAAAAGAGTACTTCTAGAGATTGCATTTTAGATATGCATGCAATCCTTTTTAGACTCCAATATTTTCCTTTCTAAATTTTATATAATTAAAATGTGAATTCATTGGCATTTTAAGTCAATTTTGCTAAACATGCTTTTCAACAGTTCGCCAATGCTGAAGACAACACAACTAAGTTTGCAGTATTTCAGTGTCAAGATCATTAATCAAATGTTGGTTGATGAGAAATTACTAGCTCACTATCGTCCAACTCATCTTGGAGATAAGTGTCTTTCAGCATGCAGATTCATCGATTGGTATCTGGTAAAAGAATAATATTTCTTTGCAAACTACGCTTCGCCTGTAATAGAGCTTGATCCATGATCTCATGGGGCAACGATAGCCTACTGGTGACTCCCCACCCACTGGAAGTTGTGGACGATGTAATGTTATGTATGTGTGTATGTATGTATGTATGTATGTATGTATGTATGTATGTATGTATGTATGTATGTATGTATGTATG
>QQSS02214116.1:0-11200 GCA_003687565.2 Craspedacusta sowerbii
GTATAGTATAGTATAGTATAGTATAGTATAGTATAGTATAGTATAGTATAGTATAGTATAGTATAGTTTAGTATAGTGTAGTATAGTATAGCATAGTATAGTATAGTATAGTTAGTGTAGTGTAGCGTAGTATAGTGTAGAATACTACAGCACAGTATACCATAGTATAGTGAACGTATGTGTAGTATAGTGAACTTAAGCATAGTATAGTGCGCTTAAGTATAGTCCATTATAGTATTGCGCAGTATAGTAAAGCATAGTATAGTATAATTTGGTGAAGAGTTTAACATGAGCACGGTAAAAATAGTAGCATTTACCCGTTGGTGAAATCGCAACAAAATTGTCAAATTAACAACTGCGCTCACAAAAAACGTTTTTCAACGCCTTTATACACTTTGCTGGGTATAACAATATCAAGATTATTCATCGTAAGCTCATTTAACCATTCGTCACAAACGAAATACTTAACGAGTATTACTTACGGCTGGCCTTCAAATGGATCGGCACCCGGGTCCTGGACAAAACAATTAAAATCTATCATGAATTTAAAGGATTCTATTGGATATCAAATTTTCGTAGTACCTCTGCTTCTATTGTGCATCCAAGACACTTAACACAGTGCCGATTGTCAAAAGGCAATCCCAATCAATGATTTGTAGCTGGAGTCTGCTCAGCAAAAAGCACCGTCAGCTTCGAAGCAAAGCTCGATTGTTAGGCAAAAAGCAAAATTTTTTAACATGCTGCACCTGCTCCTTCTGCAAGGGTAATTTGACCGTTGCCGGGTTAAATCCTCTTTGACAGGATGTCGCACAGTCTCAAATCGGTTACAACATTAACTGAACGAGAAATTCGCATAACTGAGCACTCGGAGAGGAGAAGATCTTTCTAACAAGTTAAGAGTGTTTTTGCTTAAGAGCTCCGCAGTAAGCAAATTAGCATGGCTACATCCATGACATTTCTTGTCAACAGCCAAGCGCGAGGTAAACATGTGAATGCAGCTCATTCGCAGGCAGATTCAGAATTGTTTATAATCGCAAGGTGCGACAAGCAGCTGATACAGGAGAAACAATGACGTGACCATTCGCCTGGAATTTAGAAACAGTCTAAGACGAAAAGGAACAAGCCTGTTTCCTGTAACCAGCACAGGCGTGCAAGCATTCAAAGTTGAGAAAACCTAACACACGCTCAATAACCTGCGATCTCTATTGAAAATTTATGACTTAAAGGCCTCAGGATTCCGAGGCGCATGGAGTACGCCAAGAATCAGATATTTTGTAGCGCTGGTCTTGCGCTTCAAGGCGAGGCAGGTAAAGCCTTGCAACTTAAACTCTGCATGCTGGTTCACACCAGCAAATTAAACTGTCACATGGGCAATCTTCATCTGGTTCCTTTTGCCATTTCTTTCTCCCTTTCGATGAACTCGCTATTCTAGACGGCATCAATGGTTTCGATATCGAGTGACTAGTTTCCTCTGGCTTTTCGCATCTTCAAAAGCGCTTGAGGCCTAACCATTCAAAACGTCGGCAAAATTCACGCTGACATAACAAACTTAAGCACGGAAGTCAACTGTTAAAAAATCATAACTTGTCTAGAAGGCCAAGGACCTTCTGATCTTTACATTGAACTGCAGAATCACACTAATGGCAACTTACAGACAAGCACATTCATCGCCTTGGCATATAAATTAAGACTATTTATGATGGCCTTTCTTATCTGGGCTTTAAGCCAACGACTCACTCGGAAAAAAATTTCTGACAAATCTGCACCTTGAATCACGGCAGTAAGAGTCTAAAGCAGGCAATTTCTGATTTCCAGGACAAAAATTCCCTTACTTCCGGATGTGTGGCGTCCAAACTCATCAATAAAAACGCCTTGGACTTACGCAAATACCCACTGAACACTGCCCTAAATTCTTACGAGACCATAGTCATAAACAAACAAAAAAGTAATCTGAAAGCAAGTGAATTACGAATGATTAGCAGTAACAGTTAGGTTCCATTTTCGATGGGTGGTACACCACCTGTTGCGACATGATCAAGAAGAAGCGTTTCTCTTCCCAGGATCTCATTGACTGCCAACCGTGTAGGGCAACACGGATGGCTATTGATTAGAGGTAGCTAGATAAACATGTGTGCTACTACATCAACTATTATTTTATTAGTCAGGAAGCTTCTATTCCACCACCACATGGTTCAGACTGATGCTAAACTTGGCATCAGTATCAATCGCTACCTAGATAGACTATAACTGATTAGCTGTACACTAAGTGACAGAGTAGTCTCCTTGAATGCACGTAAAATGTAAACGCGAACTCAGATCTTGCTGGCATTCTCCATCCGATTAGCCCGGAGGCTATAGCGGATGCCTCTGTCTTCAGAAAGTGCATTTAAGTTTTCAGTTTTCACTTCGAGTTCATTCTTCCTTTTTCTTTTTTTTTTATCGGTTTGTTGTGTTGCGTCGTGTTGCTGTAGCTGTTGCTGCTGTTGTTCGATCTGTTCCAAAAAACTTCTGATGCCACTTCCACGGAACAAGTAGCTATCTCAAGGTTTTTTGGGTTTCTTACCTGGCTTCTTAGTTAAAAAATTTTGCTAATTTATTTCTCAATGTACACTTTCCTTCTTCTCAAAAGGACTAACCATGTCCAAATACTTTCACACCACCACAGTACACATGACTATGCAAAGCAGATTTCTCAGAGAAACTTCTTCAGATAAAACAAGTAACATATACTCAGTTTGATTGCCTGCTAATGCTTCACACATGAGCACAAGTGAGCACACACTCTCTTCGAAAGTGTGCGCGTTGGACGTCCAGCAGAAGAATATATTTGAAATGCTGCTTCAAGCCCTACATTACTATAAACAATTATCTAGTAAATAACTTCAAAAGACTAAAATTCAGACCTTAGCGCTTTCAAATCTGGTGGTTCCAGGCAATTGATGCAATAGACGCAAAGGCAAAAGGCAACATAGCCAACATTCAGCTTGTCAATTTTAATAGTTGGGGAATCGAGTTCACTATTCTGACGAAACGAAGCTCATGATTTATGTCTGTCAATTTAACATATATGATGACACAAGAATGGTCCAAAACACAGATAGTAAGTGTATACGGTTAACTGCATAAATCCGGAGAAAGGTGTAGGAAAGGTGAAAGGTGAAAGCTCAAACCTGGAGAAGCTGCAAACACTAATAACACAGTGCCTTATCACAAAATCACACAAACATAGGTCCCCATAATCCGGTCATTTATCAGGTAAGTAAGGCATTGCTTACCATGGTTTCGGTAAGCGTTCTTGGCACCAAACCACTGCGATTGTCTTTTTGTGCTGTTGCCCAACACCACTCCGGATCAAGAACATTGTGTACCAGGAAAACATCGCCCACTGCAAAACTGAAGTAAATAAAAAAGGCTCAACTTAAAAAGAGCTTACTAGCAATATACTACCTCGCTTGCAACATGTCGCCTTATTTCACATAATCAGAGCCTTGCTAAGCTTCCAAAATTACAAAGACGGCACCACAACGATATCAAGCATCATTTGTTCTAGAACCAGGTACATTCACAAAATCTTACCGAGCTCAAATACCTGATTAACAGAATCAATCCTAACCTGAGCTCATCAGTATCCGGAGTTCCATCATACGAGAATTTTGCTATAACCCGATAGGCCATATGCACTGGTTCAGGCGGAGGTATGGGCACTTTCAATTTTTCTCCTTTCATCAGGTTGCCATATGTTGAGTAAAATCCTATCAGATCTTGCAAGGACTCAAACTTGCGACCACCTATGTAATAGTCCCCACATATGGCGGTAATTCGAAAGTGATTTATACTTCCACAATTGCTCAAAAACGACAGTGAATATATTCCAGGCTTGTGATCACTTTCGCGAACCAAGTAGGAAGAAGGCATGTTCTTTTCTCTTAAACGCATCTCACCTTCATGCCTTCCAAGACGACCATGATACCACCTAAACCATAAAAGACCCAGGCAATTTGTTTCTAAATTTATTCGTTTAAACTATCCTGCACACTAAAAATATACTTCAAAAAGATTGTCATTAAAACGTAGCTGAATATGTTACCTCCAGCACGATAAGAGCACATAAAATGAGAGATAAGATACAAAAAAATATTCCTGTTGAGAAATCTGAACCTACGTTCCTTATAGCCTACAATTTCAAATGATTTTTATATACAACAGCTGCATGGTACTAGGCAATTGGCTCACTACTAGAAATCCTACTTTCACGGTGATAAGGAGAGTGGAGCACACATTCTCGCCAACAAAAAATCTTCAACCAAAAGGATAACACTAGATATATAAACTAACTGCTGAAACTAAAGCATTCATGCAACGTAACCAAAAGAGGTGCAAATGATTGTCCAAACGGTATGAACCGTGACAAAGATACAGACATACTACGGCACAATATGGAAATGTTATACTTGAGTCTGAAGACCTACTTACTTCTCGTGAGAAGGAGCACTATCATGAATATGCTGTCTTACTCTGTCTAAATCATCATCACCAAGCTCTTCGTCGTCCACATCGAAATCAAAGTCCTCTGGTCCAGTGACAAACGCCTCATTAAGCTTATCCAGAGTTTCATTTGCCATCCTGCCTTGCAGCCTTCACAGTTTAGCACTAAGCTCTGCATAAGTCCATACACATGTTACCATACTTTCTTGGAACTTAGCTAAAAAAAGCATTCTCTCAATCCATCCATGTTCTTGCAAACTCCTTCCCTTTGTAATTCAGACTATTGATATTGTCTTCACTGCTTAAACATAAATCATGCTGTAACAAAATGGTTCTGCTATTCAGCTAAATCCACTGAGTACAGAAAACAAGACATTATGTAAAGCATCCAGACTCAACTTGAACCACCAAATAGCAAGGCATAATTTACAGCTTGCAATCCCTCTTCAAAAAACTACCATGGCAACTCCAAGAATGACAGCTCACCAACACTAAAAATAAAGTGATCAACAATGATATAAAAAAAAAACCGTAGTTCAATACAATTAAATTCAAGTTTACAAATCATAAATACACAGCTTATACAACATCACATAGTTAAACCTAACTTGCTAACTTTTGTGATACAAATTTTAACATTACACATCAAATCCACCTTTTCTTCCAAAATGCAGCTAAGCATAAATAAAAAATTGAACTAAAGAACACCAGATCTCATTGATAGAAAAAAAACAGTTATCTACACAACAAGAAGACAAGCTAAATCTGCACAGGGGCATGAATACACACCCAGGTATTTCCTCCAGACCATGTCTATGTTAAAGCTAGTAAGTGTGAAGCATAGTAAATGACTAAGCATAGTAAAAAAGACGAAGCATAGTAAAAAACTAAAATCTCTCGAAAGCCATGGCACGGTACTAAAAGAGCGTGGTGTAAAATTATTTCCTATCACCATTCAATATTGAATGGTATGTATAATGGAGCTCCTGACCCAGGGGCGTACTTTCTAAGAAGCAAAATTACATCCCGAGGATGGCACGTGCACAATTCAGTAGCAGTCCTGACTACAATGAAAATATTTCTAATATGCATGAGTAGGAGACCAAAAACTCAAATGTTTGTGAATCTTACCGTTTCAAGAGCCTACACCTTATCTTAAGTTCACAAAGCAAAAAGGCATGTTAACTGGGTTATGACACATTATCAATTTAATCTGCTAACTGAGAGGGCAGGTTCCAGAAATAAAACGAGTAAAGCAATTTCTCAAACTTCAATGCAAAGCCTTGCTCATAGTAAACTAGCTTGCACAGCACAGAATCAATTTCAAAATATATTTTGTGTACAGCAATATCAGATTACAAGCCATATCCCTTCGAAATCTGAAAGACTATCTGACGGTCTAATACCACAAGGAAATTACAATTACTCATCCAGGGATGAGTTCCACCTATCTTCCCTTTTTCATAGCGATTACGTCTTGGATGAGAGACGCTACATTCTTTAACTGCTTGATGCTCACCTTATGAAAACTTACAACCACAAACATCTGCTTTGATGGATCTTGAGTTATCGATTAGAATTTTGTAATAAGATGTTAAATATTGGCTTTCCATGAAAGATCTCAAAGCTTTCTTTCTGTGAAATTTTAAAGAAGGCATGCTGGTATCGTGGTGAGGCAAAATCTGTATGTTGTTAGATTCAAAACAAACAGCCTACATCAACAAGTATTAGTCAACAGTGGCATGCAACTATAGAATCACTGATTTAGAATCAATCTTGTAAATTTACTGTGTCAAAATCAATTTCAAATTCGTATTCACAGATGCCTCTACTAATAAGACCCATACGAACGGTGGCTGCAATATTTTCGATGAAACAAGAACACTACTTGAGGGAAACTGAGGGCCAATCTTCCATAGGACATGATATGGTGCTTTGCAAATGCTATGAATATGCTAATGATTTTCAGACAAGGCAAAGAATTAAGCCAATAGTTTTTGTGACGTTACGGTCCTTTCTTGGACCATCTTCAGACGAAACAAACAATACAAAAAAACACGAATAACAAAAACAAGCAGCTCATAAACTTTGCATCTCTTGAGCTGACCTACGCAAGGTACTCCAGCTAGCGGTAAAGGACCAGCTCTTTACCTTTGAAGGTGCTTTGTTCTTGCAACGGGATGGAGTTAGCAAGGGATCGCCGCTTGGGTCACAAAGCTACACAACGAAAGCAAACTTCCCGAGCTTTACAAACGCTTTGTTGATGAGACCTTGACAATAATGCCTAGCAAAATTGCGGCCAAGGATTTCCTTAGTGACCGTAACAGTCTTCATTCATCGCTGTCCTCTCCAGCAGAAGTGGAAAAGAACGATGGTATCTCATTCTGTGGCGTGTGGATAAACACGACAAAGCGGATACTATCTACATCTGTTTTTTATAAGCCAACAGACACTGGGCTCTTACTGCACTTCCAGAGTCATACCGATTTTTGGTACAAGAAATGTTTAATCAAGTCAATGCCGTACAGAGCGTATCGTTTGGGTAGCGATTGGTCCACCTTTAACGAAGAAGTCGAACAGTAGCGTACAACATTTCCAAAGTTTGCCTACCCGTCAGCTTTATTTGACCGGATTGTATTTGACTTTGTCCAAAAGTGCATTACCCGCCAGCGCAACTTGGATGAAAGTTTCGCTGATGAGATCGTGCGATTTGTAATTCTTCATAAGGATGAAAACAGTGCGCGCAACCTAAAGCACAGTCTAAATGATCTGGCATGTAAAGTACGGGTACCAATACAGCAAATATTCACGAGCAGAAAAATTGGCGAAGGTTTGAGACCAAAGGAAGCGAAGCCAAAGATTGTGAGTCAACAATGCGCTGCTTACAAATTTCAATGTGGCCAGTACGACGCCGGCTATATCGGCATGACAACCCGCCACCTGCACCAACGCATCGAGGAACACAAGCAACAGTCGAGCTCAATAGGTCAACACCTGGCGACTCATCAATTGCCGATCGATTTGGGCCTTCACACCTGCTTCACAACTTTGTGCAGGTGTCGCTCCTAATGGGAGTGTCTGCTAATTGAGAGCTTGATCATCGCCCACCATAAATTCGCCAACTCACTTAATGTAGTCAGACTCGATTAAGTTGAACCCGCTTAAGCTCAACTTCGCAGATGTGACTTTGCAGATGTGACTCCGGTGATGTGTGCTCTGCTTGGTTTTGCTCTTGTTTTTTTTTTGTATTCTTGTTCATTTAGTTTGAGGATGGCCCAAGAAAGGACCGAAACGTCACAAAAATTATTAGCTCTATTTTTTGTCTTGAAGATTTTGCCATCGAAGGTCCGTATTTTGAGACAATCACATTAAATGATGCAGCAAATGGAAACACGCTTGATTGTTTTGAAAGACTTGCATGTCCTTGCGTAAGATCATGTCACAGTTCTTGCAATTTTCAAATTCTCAGTCTTAAACAGAGAAGTTACTACATCCTTTGAATGTAAACCTGAAACACGTGCAGACCATAGACCATCAATTATGGCGAGTGGCTTTATCATTTTCAGTAATTTAATTGCAGGTTTTTTACTTTGCTTTCTGTTGGATTGGACCGGATCAATTCCCAATCCAGAAAACTTCATCTCCGGAATACATGCAAAATCATGTCCAGAATCACCTGAGGCTGAGGTGGAACGGTGGACACAAAGGGTAAAGCAGGAAGGCTAATTCATATTTAACTCTCTCCATTGACCATGAGAATCCTTCCTGAACCTGTCTGCAGAAAGACTTGCACCGAACAGCACTTGGCTGAAAGGTGCTTCATTAATATTAAGCCTGTTGTGAAGCACAGCCCAAATAACTGAATTGAACCTACTGTAAGGCATAGCAATAAATATGATGATTATTTCATTAAAACACTAACAAGACAGTCACTACAAATTACACCATTTTACGTATTACACCATACATATTCAAAACCTAATCATAAAATGTGAAGAAGTGCAGCAGAAATTTTAGAAATTGCATGTAGGCTGAGACAGCAGCAGTCAGGAAATGGCATGTGTGAACAGAATTCATGCAATAGAAGAATCCTACCTGAAAACGTAGAGCTAAAAAGAAACGTGCAGTGACATTACAGCAAGAAGAAATGCATAAGAATACTAAACATACATGCTAGCTACTTTGTGAAAAACATTTCCGATGTCACAATCATTGAAAGGCATATTATACAATTAAATTTTAGATAATCCAGCATCATTCAAGTCTGCAGGAACCACATAATAGTCCCTCAATAGATCAAGGTAACATTCAGAACGAACAATAGTATGCTGCGCAAAAGACCTAGCATGAATTCTTTGCTAGCGTCCACTAAGTTATAGATTCCAATTCTTCCAATTAACATTTAAAAATATAGCATAGCAACAACTAGAAAAGAAACAAACACAAATTATCTTAAAAACAACAGCTTGAAAAGAGACTCCTAAACAAATAAAGAAACCTACCAATCAATATTATTGACAATCCTCCAAGAATTTTAGCAATATAAGGTCTTAGCAACAATCTTGCTATCGTTTACCACTAAATCAGATAGAAATGGGATAGATGGTGCGTGGGAGAGCGTGCTTTTCCCCTGATTCATAATTGATTGACAATGGTTATAACACAATGACAAAGATTCAAGAAATCATGTGTAAGGCTCAAGTGTATAATTTGCAGTGCCTAAGGGACGAGCTATTGATAAGACGACTGGGATTAGGCAAGCAATCTTCTTGCCACAGGCTTTGTCTATGGTATATGATAAGTAAAAAATGGCTCTGGCTACTGATAGTTTCACTGGAAATAAGCATTTTGACTTCATTTTCGTTTTCTATGTCAACCATAAGCATTCTCTATCAAAAACGTGGTCTATGCACTGGAAAATGAAACTAAAGTAGTTGGGATTATGGCTATATTTTAACATTTATACATTCTTTCAAGAGTCTCACGAGATTGCTTGGAAACAGGGGGCACCTGCTTCTGTCATGCACAATCCTTCTATAGCAGTTTCGCAAAAAAAAAATTCGGGCGCTACATTTTGGTCTTACATGCAAATACGAGTAAAAGAATTAGCGTCACTGCCCCATTAAGGCACTACTGATCTCTACGCCAAGGCTGATGAGCAGGATGACTGTGCATAATAGAAGTTGCAGCAATTTCTAATAAACATGCACCTTTGAAGAAGAAGACAGTAGGAGAATACCACGCCCTCTTTATGAAAAAAGAACTAAGAAAGTCAATAATGGATAGATCTAGTGGAGAAGCGCAAAAACGCCAATCCAACAAGCGTACAAGAGCACGCGAAACAAAATGTGTTGCATTGAAAAGGAAAGCAATTAAGCATTTTTTCAGAAAGCAACAGAAAATGGCTTGATAACCAATAAAAAGGTCGTAATCTTGATTAAACCGTATGCTAGTGACAAATGCAGCAACATCAACAAAGAGATTATGCTGGTTGACCATATAAAGCTTACCACGAACGCTAACTTAGCGGAAGTCACGTTTGGTCTTTAATGCCCCCAAAATAAACATAGTAGAGAAGAGCTGCGGCCGCAAATCCTTTGAGTTTTCCGTAGACTTGCCATTGAATGATCCTTCTGAGCTCATAAAACATATTCTTCGCCTCTGCAGAGATCACCATGAGCATTATAGCAATTATAATGTTTATAACAAGATGAAGTTTTGTCCGGGGCTAACCGTGAGCAGTGCTCCTTGTACAAAGGCGATGACCGAACGCAAGTTAAAAAAATGACGCCTGTAGTTATCCTAAACACAATCTCCAAAGTTTACGAGAAAGCATTAAAGCAGCAAATTGCTCTGCTTGTTGATAAAATACTATCGGCTTTTCAGCTCTCAGCATGTTTTACTAAGGTTGATCGAGGAATGGAAAAGAAATCTGGATGACGATCTCATAGTTGGTGCCGTGTCGATGGATTGGTATAAAGCACTTGATTGCATCCCCCATGATCTATTGATAGCTAAGCTTGCAGCAAGCGGTTTCGACTTAGAGTCCCTCTTCTACGAATACTCTTATTTACAGGAAGGCAAGCAAGCTCTACACATAAATAACATATATAGTAAATACCAAGCTATTTTGTCTGTGTACCTCAGGGCTTCGTGCTAGGTCCTAACTTGTTTAACATTTTCATAAATGATCTAACAATGTTCATTAAAAACAGCTAACCTGCATAACTTTGCCGAGGACATCACGCTATCAGCACATTAATCAAAGAAGGTGTTAGTCAAAGCTAGAAATGCAAACTTCGACTACTCAACTCTAGTAGCGCTGTCGCTAGGAAAAACCTAAAAATTCGGGAGACAGCTCTTAGTTTCGTTTGCTATGACTACACAGACAGCTAGGCGTAAATTCTGTCATAAATGGAAACAGAATTAAGAAACAGAATTAAGCGATCCTTCTCTGTTAAATTCTTAGGGATTATGTTGGATGAAAATTTAACTTGGTGCAAACATATCTCCACTGTTGAAAAAAAATGTCGCAAAGCATAGGCTTGTTGGGAAGAGCCCGAAAATACCTCAGCCAAGAAGCAAGTAGAACATTTCACTTTTCGTTTGTGAATCCCTTCATATGGCTTGGAAATATTGCATGGGCAGCTACACACAAAACAAAGTTGTCAAGAATTCACAGATTGCAGAAAAGAGCAGCACGGATTATCATGCA
>QQSS02214127.1:0-11200 GCA_003687565.2 Craspedacusta sowerbii
TGTATGTATGTATGTATGTATGTATGTATGTATGTATGTATGTATGTATGTATGTATGTATGTGTGTATGTGTGTGTATGTGTGTATGTGTGTATGTGTGTATGTGTGTATGTTTATTTCTGCGGGTATGCATCTATGTATAAACATGGTTTGTCAATGACATCTAGATTCGCCCCTATGTGCCTTACGAGTTTACACACGAAGGTCTGCTCCAGCGTCTGAATGCATTCGTGGAAAACCAGGTAAGGTCAATTAGCACCTGGTTCATTTTTCGAAATTGTAGTGTAATCGGCTCAGATGAGTTTTATTCGCTCTTCGCCGGTATCAGCTGTAAATTCACCTTTGTTTTAGGTGGCTTAATTGACGTCTTTTCCGTGTTGGCTTCTGTTCTGAAATATTTCCATGGCGTTTTAAGGTCCGAATTTCATTTCTTCGCGAAAGGGCGTGAAAAAAAGAGAAGATTTTAAAAACCATGCTGCTAAAGCCTGTGTTAGTTACAATTGAAATGCTGATGGTATTATGCTTAAATAATGATAGAAATTCTGTGAAACGACCGATCCGTGGCCCAGCAAACGTGCGCTGTTACCTGTGGTGTCACAGGCTTCGGAGTCATGCGCTCGGGCGTGCTCAAAGCAAGGTATGTTTGGTTATCGTGCTCCATATCCCAGTTCATAATTTTATACGACCTCTACAACCTATTATTTTACTTATTTGTTTGCTAGCCATGCAAAAAAAATCCCACTTATTTAGGTAGATAATCTTCTTGCGAGTTTTTTTTATGTAGTTGTTTGTTTTCTGATTTGCTTTGGCGTTGCTCATCATATTAAAGGTTTTTGCAGATCAAGAACAAACATCAAGCTATTTCTTGTTTACTGCTGTTTGGAAGGAAGACTTAACGCTAAAATCACGAAAGTCACTACTACCAAGTTGTGGTCCTAGTTCTCTGGGCATTGAGAACAAATTCTTTTACTAATGGTGAAAAGTGCGTTTCTTTTTAGGTTTTATTTGTGATAACCATATGTTTTGGTACTTGAATTCAGTGGAAGCATTTAATGCTAGGTAAGGATATTACCTTCTTTAGGGGAAAAAAAAAAAGATCTCGCTCACTTGGTTTCTGATGCAATCCGTCCCTACTTTTCGCGGGTTATCTAATTTGTTCTATTACTCGCATATAATAAAATTCACAATTTGTTTTTTTTAATTGATTTTCTTTTTTAGCAAAGTTAGATGCGACTCGATCACAAGCAAAAAGAGTTTACTTGCGCCGTATAAATTGGACAATGATCGCCATGTCTGCGTTCTTCAGAACGAACCGTTGCTCTACAGTTGCGTAGATGGCGCGAAAGAGCGCCGCAGGCTTTGCCCGTGTAGAAAATTCGTGAAGGGGCAAGTTGCACTTGCTCCGGATTTATAGAGTTTCCTACCTATTTAAGCTAGCTTATTCAATATATGTTCTTATCAATAAAGATGCTGGCATTTGGAAAGGATTTTTCATATTGAAGACAGTGCTTTATAGGATTATTAGCCGTTGAATGTGGGAATGTTTTTGTACTCGAGAAATTAGCTTACTCTATTTAAGCTGCGCCGCGAATCACCCGAGAAATGCGGATCACGCTGCTTCAGAAAATCCGTTGCCGCTGTTGTGACAGTCTGTCTAATGAATTGAATTGATTCTCCACTTGCAGAAGTCTCGTCGTTCGAGAGTCTAAGAACATCTGTTCAGGAATCTTATATATTTATACAGAGGCCTAGAAATTCTACCATGAAGATTTGACGTAGCAACTGAGATTGAGAAGTGAATCTAACCACATAGTCTTAATACCTCTGTCTTCCAGTGATCCGGAACTAGCAGTAGTTAAGATGCGATTGTTGACTTCAGTGATCTGGCTCTAGCAATAGTTCAGATGCGATTGTTGACTACAGTGATCTGGCATTGGCAGTTGTTCAGATGCGATTTTCGACTGCAGTGAGCGGCACTAGCAATAGTTCAGATGCGATTGTTGACTTCAGTGATCTGGTACTGGTTATAGTTCAGATGCGATTGTTTGCGGCAGTGATCTGGCCCTGGCATTAGTTCAGATACGATTGTTGATTCCAGTGCTCGAGCACTAAGCAATTATTGCGGTGGTTTGGCTGCAGTTGATGTGAAGAGTATGAGGACTTAAAGGGCATATGGCCATTATTATTATTTTTGGTTTGTTTTTGTTTTGTTGAAAATCGAAGACAGAGGAAGTTTACAACGATTTGGTGAATCAATAACGTGCTTCCGATCGTATTCGGAGTGCCTGCATATGGACGTTTAACCTACTGTAAAGCTACCGTATACTCCCGACATGCCATGAACTTCAATTTGGCGGCTCCATGCTAGGCTAGGTTAATTCATTGTCCTTAAATAAGGAATTTAAAGGATTTAAATAAGGATAAGGATTTAAATTTTTTTTTATTTAACAGAAAATTCTATTTGCTGTAAGGAGCTAAGGGTTAGTGTCAGGGTTAGGGTTACGCTTGGCTCATGAGGAAATGGAATGATCTATAGATAGAGATTTAATGGTCTTAGCGTCCACGTAGTATCTAATTTCAGATAATTAGCCATTAGCTCTAGCAAGCTTCTTTGAAAGTTCGAAGATTTCACTCCACCACGACATTTGACAATCTAGAACAATACCCAAATAGTTAGTCTTGCTAGACAAATTTATTTACTCATTTCCAACTTTTACAATCAATCTAACCTCACATCTTTTATTTGTAGGACGAAAAAAAAGGGGCATCTGATTTTGTGGAATTGAAAGACAATTTCCTTGCTCATAGCTAATCATAGAAAGTTGAAATATCGCAAGATAGAATCGAATTCATCTTTTTCAGCATTCCTGAACAAGATAACTGTCGTGAGCAAGGTGCTGTACAAGACCTGATTTTAGGCTATACCGAAGATCATCTAATGATCTAAATTTATGACTAAAAATAACAAGGGGCCAAAGCAAACCTTTTGGGACACCAAAGTCGAGGACTTGCACATCGGAATTCGCGTTTTCAACAGCGACAAATTGCCTTCCTCTTTTAGGATGCGATTTGAAAAAACTTAGAAGACTGCACGAACTTCGTATACTTCTAGTTTCTTTAAGGGAATGTCTAGGTTTACCGCATCGAATGCTTTTGTAAATCTACAAACTTACCACAAGCGTAATCACCACTTTCTAGTATATGATTGATACTAGTAACTAAGTTAATTAGCGCATGGTTCGTCGAGTGATCTTTACGGAACCCAAATTGTAGCTGGGAAAGTCATTGGAACTTTTCCAGAAAATTCTTAAGATGCGCTCACTTTACTTACGTTTGATTATAGCGAGATGAGTCGGTAGTTGCTGCATGTTTCAGTGGGGCCTGATTAATGAAATCCTATAACTCTAGCTAATTTAATTTTATCTGGAAAATGCCTTTAGTAAAGTAGTCATTGATAATAAATGAAATAGGCTCGGAGAAAATTTTTGAACTTGTTTTGAATACATAATTTGGAATTCTGTAAATGCTTTGATGTGCTTAGAGAGTTTATAACATGCATCTCCTCAGTAGGGTCAGTTGGGTTCAGATATATGTTATGATTTGAAGGACGAGACATAAGTTCTTGAATAATTTCTAGTATCAGGTATTTCTGCATTAAGAGATTTTCCAACTGAGGCATAATATTCATGGAAAGAATTAGCTTGGTTACTCGGACCGCTAATCTTGCATTTTTTTCCGTCAAGTAAAGTTGACGTGAAAATTTTACTCTGTTTATGTTTATAATCGATTTTATTCCGTTCCAGGTCTTCTTCAAGTTGCTTTAATTATTTAGATAATAGTTCTTATAATATATTCTTTCTTTCTTGTACTAATCATAGATACAATAGAATTACTCAGTTCCTTGTACTTGTTGTAGGCTTAAAGTTTTTTGAGATCATCGGTTTCTTTCAAATAAAGTTCTTGGTATTTGTCTCTTTGATTCCATGGTGTGAAGAATGAGATTAGAGATCGATGGTTTTTGTTGTAGGTTCTTTTTTTGAAAGTCTTCGATGTGGTGCAATCGGCTAGTAGGCTGCGTGCAGTCCGACTGGATTGTTTGGGCTTACAAGAGGCACCTTGCTCCCGGGTAGGCACGATAAACAGGCAGAGCGACGGAAGGACTAAGAAAGAACATTCTAATGCTCCACTGTGCTTACATAAGTTTCATTCTAAGCGGTGTGATTTTATGCAGCAGTCGATTATGCCCGGCACATGATCAGTTCTGCAGGACTCTTTTCAGGCCAGTCATGGGTCATTGTTTTTACAGGTAGAGCGAAACCCTCCGTGCGATCGCCTTTCGTACGCAAGTAGGAGAATATCATAAACGAGAGAAATAAAGTTCTTGCAGACGAGTGGTCTGGGATGCGTGATTTTTATTCCTCCCATAGTTGCGAACCACTAATTTGTGTAAAGCAAATTAGAAGCAAGCGACAGTCCTGTATGGCAGCATACATTTCCAATTCTTTGATTCACAGCCATGCTTTGCACCACACACAAGAATATTTCCATAAATTTGTGAACGAAACCCTGGAGATGTTCTAACAAGGAATTTCTAGTTCACGCAGAGATTTAAGGGACGTAATGAAAACTGTAGTATTTTAGATGGACAAACTCCAAGCGTGTTTATACCCAGCAATCATTTTAAGTCAATACGTTTGAAGCTTAGTATTAACTTCACCACCTCCCACAAGTCCTCTAACAGCATTCCAGCTGGCTGAGACTCTACAAAGGCTGCGGTGCGCTTAATGCTGCGAGAACATGCTTTCTATGCTATTTTAAATATTATTGTTGAATATTGAACTCCAAGCCCCTAGTCTACGCATTGCACTGCATAGCTTACACGTATCGCCTGAATTGCACTGTTACCCTCTTGCAAGCTTTCAAAGCTAACAGCTTGTAATATATTGCATGGGCTTGGAGTCATTGGACTGAATGCTATTGTTATATATGCTTATCTGAATTTATGTTATTGCTACATGCTTAAAAAAGGATGTTTTTCCTATCCTTACAAACATGTGTACATGTACTTAAACATTGCTCTTGTTTGTCTGAGGGCATTGCAGGCAAGCTTGGCCACTGCAAGGCTTAGGAGAATCGACGTTTTGACGCTTTAATAATAACAACAACAACAACAACAACAACAATAACAATAACAACTACGAAATCACCCGGTATAAAATAGTTCACAAACTGACTCAGAATTCCTACTATTTTTAATAATTCGCTATTCTTTCTTAGCCAATCCGCTGCGGAAGTATGTGTCTAATTAACACTAGCATTACGGTATATGTTATAAGCTGCGCATTTGGTGGTGGAATAGACATCCTATGTAGCCATGGTAAATTATTTTATTAAAAAATTAAGAATGTCCTGCAACTCTGGCGAGCCGGTCTACACTGCAAGGCCTACACATCAGTGTCAAGTTCAAGATTTGCATGAATTTCTGATAGTTCGACAGCATTTGTGCCACTAGTCAGTATACTCAATCATGCAATATTTGTCCGCATCTGGGATCTCTATCGTGTTGAGGTTGAGAAAAGAATGAGTCTCGAGAGGCAAATCCTCAGCTTACAGAAGCGAAAGAATCGTTAAATGCATCAGCCATACCTCTCTGTTCAAGATGCACTTTTTCTTACTGATTAGGATATTGGGGGAAAATTTCATGTAGTTCAAGATCTTCTCAAAGCGTCCCAAATCATTTCTAGATTTTTGGTATGATGTAAGAGTTAACTTTTATGTATCATTCAACTTAGGACGACGTTGCATGCACCTGCTCATACTCTTGCTGTTGAGTATTTCCTTTCACTTATTGCTTTAGGCATATTTTAATCCCTTAGCGCCAAAGATTCCAGAGTTTGGTTGGTGATCTATGGCTTCTATTCAAGAGTTGCATCGGTAAGACTTAATATGTAAGATTTGCCTTTAGTTTATGGAAAAATCAACTTACGAGTTGTATAGTCTGAGTACATCCATGTTTGGAAGAACCTTGATGAATAGCACAGCTCTGTCAAGAACTTATTGTATTATATACGAACTGAAAGGTTCTACATTTTTCTCCGAAGAGTAGCTGTTACCTGATAGAGAAATGTGCTTGCGGCATGTATGCAAGAGAAAAGAACATGCCTTGCAAAAACAAGAATAAGGACAAGAACCTACACACTGCAAATTTTGATGTATATGATCAAAATAGTCCTGACACACATACTATTTTGCAATTAAATTTGAGAAAAAAGTACTTACGATTTTTTCTTTTCCCTGAACCTTCTTCCTCCTTGTACCGAAAGTCCTCAGCTCTGGGCGAGCGAACTTTTCCTTGCATTGGCGCAACTGAATGCCCTTCAATTTTTTTTATACGCACTTATAGCCACTTCATGGTCACGATAAATCAAAAGCACCTGCAGTTTATGCATCCATGCTAGTAACCACGGTAAAATAAATTTTCGTGCCGAAAGTCTCGAAATTAGAGTCATCAGTCAAGCGGTCCAACAAATCAATGCAAACGTCCCGTTTTTTAGTTGCGCTACTGTTACTACGTATGCGGATTCCCGCATGGGAGCTACTTCATTCGTCTCATTCGTTAGTGTTCTGCCCTAGGGCAGGTTTTAGGCATCTAGTCTTTCCAACACTCTCTATCCAAGGTTGTTCTCTTCATCCTTTCATGAAATGCATTGGCTTTAGTGTCATCTAAGAGCATTTTGCGCGGTTTGCCTGTCCTCCTCGACTCTTCCATCCGTCCGACGATTACTTCTTTTGCAAGACTCTCTTCTCTTAAGATGTGTCCAAGCCATCCCTGTTTAACTTAGAAAGCTTCTCTTTAACCAGATCTAACACATTTTCATTGGTCTTGTGATCCTTCCATCTGATTTTCTCCATGTTGCGCCACATTCACATTTCAAAGCCTTCCAGTCTGACTCTCTCGTACTTTCTTAATGCCCATGTTTCTGATCCGTACAACGCAATGCTCAGAACGATATTTCTATTTCTTGTTCTTCAGATCTTTGCTCTTTTGTCTTAAAAGAGTTCTCTTCTCCTGCTGAATGCGTTCTTAGCCATTGCAGTTATGCTCTTGATTTCTTTAGTTCAAGTACTGTCATCTGATATCTTTCCATCCACTGATGGCATTGCCTTCTTATCTTTTGCTTCCATTTCTGCATACTCTCATGAATTTAGTCTTCTTGACAGTGATCTTCATGTCATACTCTTTCCCGGCCTTGTACAAACGCGTCCATTATTTTTTGTAGTCCACCCTGCGTCTTTGCCACCACTCCTAGGTCATCATGAAACTTGACATCTTTGAGCAGCTCTCTTCCTTCTCTATCAACTTCTTCCACATGAACCATTGCCACTGACATCATTATTTCCTTTTAAATCGTGAATAAAATTGGAGTCTTCTGTCTCTCCAATCTACTATGATCTTTTTGAGTATTTCGAATGCCTTTGTCCAGTTTACTCAATCAAAAGCTTTCGCAAAGTCTACAAAGCAAACACATAGTTACTCATCGAACTCAATTCTACATTAACACAGCATCCTCATTATTGCAATACTTCACTCGTACTGCATCCTTTCCTGCACCCAAGTTGTGTTTTCCCGATAAAGCATTTGATCTTAGTCTCTACCCTCCGGCCCAAACCTCTTAAGATTATCTTCGAGGCAGGCAGTACCAGACTAATTGTCCTATGGTCAGCACATTTCAAAGCGTTCAGCTTCTTCTCAATTTTTAATATCGACGTTTTTGTAAAATAGTTTGGCCATTTTCCAGTTTCGTAGATGCTCTTGCATTATTCAATTAAACTCCTTTTTTCCTGCCAAATATCCGAATCTATTGTTTCCGGGCCTTTCCCATCGCTTTCTACATCTTCTTCCTCCCCTTAGCCTAAAAGCTCCCCATTGAGCTTTCCATCTGGGAGCCTCGGTCTGTGTCATAAAATGCCCTCGTGGTGGAATAGCTCGCATTTTCGGAAAAGCTCTACCCCACCGTCCGTTCCCGCAAATAAACTTGCTTTTAAGTAGCCAAGAACTAACCTCGTGCTTTCGAGTGACTTTCAAAAGAATTAGGTGCCAATCATTGAAGTACTTAGAAGGACTGACTAAGCCTTTCTGTGTTATATTCTGCTAGGGAGTAAAATCTTAAAGACTTAACGATTCTAATTGAACTCTTAACAATTACAGCGCTAGTCTACCAGCGCTAGTCAAAATTGTTGGTGAAGCTGCGCTCATCGAACCACTCAGCTCAGCACGGGCACTCTGCGTGTGCTCAAGTAACCGTCAAACTTGGTCTACGTAGCCTCTTGTAACCTTTGTCTCGCAGGGCTATGAAATTTTAAATATTATTTATGAAGTAGTTATTAACTACTTCAAGGAAAATCTTCTTCGACTTCATCAATAATTTCCGTCAAGTTGCCGGCCATAATGGTGGTGTTCCTACTCCAGTTCTTTTGTATCTGGCATATTCGAGTCCGCTCTGTTCAGTAAATGTGCTTTTATTGAGTCTTCAACTTACTTTGCTTACGTAGGGTTGTCTGCATGGTGTTCTCAGAAGCTATTTATAATGTTTATGCTAAAGCAAAATTTAAGATGGTGGTATTAATTTCATAGCTTCATTACTATGTTGTGTATTTTCTTTGTTTTGCGCCTGTCCATAGCCCTGAAACTTTTGGAGAAATTGGGTTTATCCACAGGAAAATTTTGCATCTAACATTATTGTGACACAGATTTTAATATTGGTTTTATCTGGCCCCACCAACTTCCATGAGCTCACTCACATAGGTATGGGGGAATCAAGCATGTTCAAGTCTTAATAATTTAAAATCAAGAGTTATTTGTGAAAGAATCGAGATAGGTGCCTGCTTGATTGATGCAAATTCTTTTATTTAGTCAGTCGCTAAACTAACTAACGCTGAACTGTATAATTTTTAACTTAAAATTGCTTTGGTATCATCAAAACATTATTGTATGCCGAGGGGAACTTGGAAAATACAATTCCTGCTTGCATTTATCTAGTACTTACAAGGTTCTAATTATTGCATTTTGGATTAAAGCAACTGTATCTTAGTGCTATTCCAGGCTTTTCAGCAAAATTTTGGTGGCCAGATATAGTATCACAGCTGCATCTGTGCTTTATGTTCATCCAACAAGACTGTTTATGCATTAACTAGTTTCTGGAGTTGGTTAGTCAAGGCTACTTGGCCATCATGGCAATCAAGATGGAGGGGCCATTAACTAAGTGGACAAATGTTGTTCAAGGATGGCAGTTCAGATGGTTTGTGCTGGATGATCAAACTGGTCTACTGTCATATTACACGGTTAGCAGATTAATGTAGATATTGTGTTCAGCTGTATTGCATGTGTTTTGTTTAACAGATATTGCACAAATTTATATGAGCACATTCATGCTGATTAAACTGTTGTTGCAGGGTACCTTGCAGTGTGTGTAGAGTCCATTGCAGAATTCATGAACTCTCTTACGGCATCTTACATTCAGGTCAACACCTGGAAGCTTTGCTAGGGTTGCCTGGCAGTTCAATTGTGGAACTTATGAATGCCCTTCGACGCAAACATATATACTGATGCATTGTTAACTCTAAGTAACCCTGATTTTCGTGTTTGATGGTGCATTGTCCTAAAAGATCAGCCCATTGTCCTTTGTTTTGGATTGGATGGTGCGTCGTTCACAAGGCTTTACCAACCCAACGAAGTAGCGATCAAAGCAGTATAAATACAACTCCTGAGATGCAGCTGGAACGTAATACGTATGCATTTGAGATGCAGTTCCTACAGTCTATGCCAGGTATAGCTCTAGTGCACTTAAGATGAAATCAATCCAGTTGCCTCAGATTGTTTCTTAGCAGAGTCTGCATTCAGAGCTATAAGGAGCCACATTCACAGCAACTACTTGGTAGACGTCGTCCTTCATGTAAGGCCAACACCATGTTCCCGCTGCGATATTGTTCTATTTTTAGGAAGCCACTACTAGCTCCTGCGATGTAGGATTGAATTTTCATGCTCCATCAACAACCTATTTGATATCAAACTCCCTAAATACCAGCAATTCTGGATGCATTTGAAAGTAGTATTGCCTGCACCAATATTGGGGGATACAGCTGTAGATGTATATCTTTGTTAAGGTATTTGTGTCTTCATGCTTATGGTTGCAAGTCTCTCTAAAGGATTTTGCATGTCTTACAAAATGTGGGCTGCTGGTGGAAGGTCGTAACACTAGAGACCTTAGTTAGAGCCTGCAGCCTTGTAATGTTTAAAACATCAACATTAGGCTTGCATTGAACAGGAAAGCGATGCGCTGGGTCATTCTAGAAGCGATCATAAAAGTTAGAGGAGCGAACATGGATGCTTGCCTTAATCTTTACCACTTTGCCTTTTCGATGACACCGACACGCATTCCGTCATGGTAAAAAAGGATGGCATTTGCGAAGTCCGATCGGGTGCCCATCTTACTTGGTATCATATAGAATCCGTTCCGTTTGCGTTGGTTCAGCAAAATCTGTCTTACCGTCACGCGGTTGATCCTTACTTACTTTCTTGTAACTGCTGGAGAGTAAAACTTCTTATCAGCATGCCCGTCCCAGAGCTAAAGTCCCACTGGTTTCAGGTCGGATCATCACAATGTCCGCATGTTTCGTCATTCGATTTAGGGTCATTCCAACACTTATCGTGCCGGGTATCAAGACCCGGGAAGTTCCGCTACAATCATCGCATTTTGAGGGATTTGGGATATAAAAGCACTAGCAAGAAAATAGCATGCTGTTGGCAGATGCGTGTCAGCTTTGCTGCCACTGTTGTACCAACAAAAAGCTGAGTTGGTATTACGTCTTCACTAGGACAAATTGGAGAAATTTCTCTCTGCACTTTTGACGTATCTATATGGTCCATGAGGTCTATTAATGTGTGGCACCCTCTGCGGCACTTCATTGAGCACATTTTCGGAGTTTTTTTTTTGTAAAAACTATTGCCCCAGCGGCACAGTATGCCATCATGATTATGTTAAAGTTCTTCCGTCCAGAGACAAACTGGTATTCGTATGGAACCTGTGGGACCGCGATATAACGTTTTTTGTCGCGTTTGTCTGCATACGTTTATACATACATACATACATACATACATACATACATACATACATACATACATACATACATACATACATAC
>QQSS02214138.1:0-11200 GCA_003687565.2 Craspedacusta sowerbii
TATATATATATATATATATATATATATATATAATAATGTATATAATATATAATAATATATAAAATAATATATATATATATATACATATATATATATATATATAAATTTGATTTGTTTAATCCTCTGACAGTGTTTCGAAGAGCAGGGCTCTTTAAGTGCGGTGGCGCTTGCCTATAAATCTAATCAACGGGAGGGTGACTTTAAATGGTTGAGTGGAACTCTGGAAAAGGAAAGTTGCCAGCAATCAAAAGTGTTCCGATAAAAATAACAATTTACTTTTAGGATTCTAACTTTTTTTTCTTTGCAGCACCTTTGCAAGCAGATGTTTAACGTTGTAAAACATTTTGCGATACTGCTCTTTAATCGTTTTCTATGGTGAAATCGGGGTGAAGCACGGGTTCGAGTTTAATATCGGGGTAAAGCATTTTTATTTTCAAATTTTTATTTTAAAATGTAATTTATCCCACACCCACACACACGCAATTAAGACTACTCGTTTGAAATACGTTCTAGGACATTTCGACACGGCTTTCTATGAAAGTTGGCTCAGACGTCTGGAAACGTGATATCGAAAAATTTTCATTGGAGACTCCACCTACACCTATTTGCAAGCAGAATAAACGTGCGGTTGACTGCCCGTCTTCACGAGTAAGATTCTCTTGTTGATAAAAACACCCTCGCGGTTATTGTATCGTCCTGAAAATTGTATAGGCTGGTCGAGAGTTTAGGGCTGTAGGTTCCTGGTCTAAGCGATTGACGAAATCATACGCCATGCTAGTCATTGCCTATAAAACGTCGGCAACCGTTCCCTAAGTGTGCAAATATTGTTACAAGCAATTGAAACCCGCTTTTGTTTAAATAAGAAAAATATTAGGAAAACTTTTAGGAATCGGAAATCCCAAACGAAATGGAAGGAAAAAAAAAAGAAATTAAGTACGAAAATACATGTTTATATATAAGACAAATTCGCGGACTCTCATGAAGCGCTGTCAAGACCAACATTCTTTTTGTGTCATCAGGTACTATTGGTACATGTATTTGCTTTTCTCTTTACGCGCAGTGCGTAAGCCTGGTGTATTTCTTCTATTTAAAAGTAATAGACAGACTTTAGGGTGGGCCCTTCCGATTAGCTATGCTATGAGGATCCCTCCTCCCAGCTAGTCGCGACATTGCATTTATGAATGCATTGATGTGCTTTTGCTAAGTAGCAAAAATATATCTTGTTGTTATTGTTGTTGCTGTTGTTGTTGTTCTTGTTGTTTTTGATGCTGTTGTTGTTGTTGTTCTTGTTGTTCATGGAAATAAATCAAGTTTATCTCGCATCAAATATGTGGCTATATAACAGTCTTTCGTTTTAGTTGCCATGGAGAAATTAGTATAAATACTTCCTTTACCTCGTTTTCCGACAAGCCTAGTCAGCCAGTGTCGTCATCAACATGTCATGTAGTTTACTAGTTCTTGCTATATTGAATAAAACAAATTATCAAACTTAGTCTTGAAATTTCCCGGCTCAAAAAAAAAAGAAAGCAATTAATGGCATGGCATTTCTTTCAAAACTCATCAAATAATAATAGATAACTATTCAATAAAGAACGACACGAATTAACATACAATAATATTTTATATTATAATTATTATTAAATCTTAGCTCGATAATTACCGAGAGCTTCAGCAGACGTTCCGTGGCTTGCTTCGATTCAAACCAAAGCCGGACAAATCTCAATCAATCCATCAATCAATCAATCAAACTGGGGCCAAATTAATCTCCAGACGTTCAACAATAAAAACGAAGTTAGGAACGTCGGTAAGTCAAACCACTAACTAAGATTTTTCTGGCGGTAATGTCTATACAAACGCATTGAAAAGAAATACGCTAGCTCCAGCTATGTCCCCTCTCTTGGGGAGGAGATAGAAATCATTTGATTATACCTCAAAGTGGCCAGGTCGAAAGGTCAGACTGCCCCTTGATGAACCACTGTCACGGCAGACATTCAAAAATTTGCAATACAAACAGCACACCAGACCTTGGAGCACACTTAATTATGCAATAAAGCTGCCACTCTCCTTCGGCACGTCCACCGCTGGTCGCCTATCAACAATTATGCAATGTGGGGCTGCTTCAGTAGACAAGTCACCACAGAAAGAATCATTTGCATAATTGGCAGCACTCTTTAATTATGCAATGAAGCTGACAAGCAACCTTGGGCTGTCTACAATTATGCATGGGCACCTCTTGATAGATAATTGAGTAAACTGTCATAGCATGATGAATGTCAGGATGTGGCAAGAACATCAGACCAGACACTAATCACGCACGAAAAATAGGCTGGTGAAGAGAGACTTGGGAAGACGTTGTGTTTTGCGTTGTGTTTTCTCTCCTGTTCTATATTTTTTTCATAACACCGTCAAGACTCTCCATTACTTAGACCAATACAAAACAAGACCAAAACAAACCAATGACTGTGAACTGACAACTACCCCGTACTAGGAGGATATTTACGTAATTTTTACGTAATACGTACATACGCACATACGTAATATATTACGTATGTAGTACGTATACGTACACGTACTACGTACATATTACGAGAGTATTTACCTAACGGAATTCCTACTGTGGGAAGAAAACGTCTCCCCTCCGCCCGCATTTCCGTAAACCAATTGAAGGGGTAGCATTACCTGTATATAATAACTGTCTGTTGTAAATGTTCGTGCAACATCCTGCATGCCATAACACTCGGATGCAATTGCCACAATTCTGCTTCATCAGTGATCAATCCATGGCACTCCCAGTGGTGTCTCATACAGGAGAAATAATATTATTAATATTCTGAAGAAATAATATCTTATTCAGTCTAGACATGTTTCGACAATATCTTTTTTTTTTTTTGTTTTCAATAAATATTTGAGCGTTCACTTCATAAGCAAACAGGAGGTGTAGTCTCTCTATAGAGAGATGCTAAATACGAAAACTCAATATACATAGTTCCTTTGTTCGCCTTATCTCTCCGTTCGTTAACCCCACCCGATTTCTATTCGCTTTGTAGTGGTTTCCCTCGTTGATTTAACGTCGGTTCGAATGTAGATTAGAACGTCATTTAGAATCTTCGCGTAGTGAACTCATCTTGAGAAAAGTAGGTTTATTAATTACAAACTTCTTCTGTTATGGAAATAACAACAATAATTACAATAGAATATTTTGACAGCTCTGGACGCTGTCGTTTTTTAACTGTTAGTGAATCGCCGTTAACTCGGACTGTATGTGTTCAACAACAGAACCGAGAATTCGAACTCAAAAAGATTGTAATTATTAATGAGAAAGTTATTTCTATAACAGAAGAAGTTTGTATTTAATAGTCATTTAGAATTTATTTGATATGTCTTGATTGTAACCGTGAAAGCTTTTTGTTTGCGGTCAGTTTATGACAAGTGGGATTTAATGAAGTGATTTATAAATGGATATTATCAGTTAGTGGCGTGATACACCTCCTGTTTGTTCATGAAGTGAAAGCTCAAATATTTATTGACGATGACAAAAGACTGAAACAGATATTCTTCTGAAAATTATTTCGCATTTTGCTCTACTGCGTCCCTTTAGAAACCTACGATAGTGGCAAAACATTCTCATTTCTTTGTAAATAATGCTGAAAACAAGGCTATATTGTGAAATACTCTAATATTAAATCTGTACTTCTTATATCCACTTCTATTTAGAGTTCACTGCAAAATTTTGAATCAGGAATCACCTGGTCAAAAATAGCGTTTCTGTATTAACAACCACAAACTAAAACCACAAGCAAAATCACAAACCACAACTTAAATTTTGCGGTTAAAAGGCCCTAAGGTTAATTAATTCGCGTTTAGACTCAACTAGAAACGTTTTAAATGTTGACACGCATTGATAAGTCGTTTGGAAAAGCTTAAATTATACGGTGCCTGACTTGCTCTCGCAAAGCAAGGTACAACAGTATAGGAGGGGATCATGAAATAAACATTGGTAGCGCTCTTGCAGAAGTTAAATTATACTTCAATTTTGATCTCTTTATTTACATTTCTTTCCGTGGGTAATTGCAGCTCCACATAATGAAAAGTTTTTTTTTTTTTTGCTGGCTGATAATCAACAGTTCATATTCTAAATATACATTATATGTTATGAAGGGGATCGTGTAAGGCTGCAATTTCTTGACAATACGTATAGTAGATTTTAAATAAAAAAGTTTTCAAAAAGTCCTAGCGAATTTTCCAACGTTAAATTAAGCAAAGATTACAAAACTTATCTAGCATGCCGTTATAGCGAGCGCAAATGGCTCAAATACGTGGGTCAGAATCGCTTTATTAAGTATAGAGTCGCCGCTATAATTCATTTTTACCGGATGAATAAAATGCAGACCAGATGAGTATATCCTCCACAAGTAACGGCTGTCTTTCACAGGTGTGTCGCCAGCCCGGCCAGGAAGGTAAACACCATTTAGCAGCGCCATTTGGTCTGTTAAGTCTAGCATACGAAATATTGTTGGCACGGCAATCTCAATGAACACGCGGTGCTTCCGGAATATTTGCGTTAGCAATATGAAGTCATTGGCAAAATGTCTTGGAACGTAGAATATGTCCGAACGCCCTCCGAAGCATTTTAGTTTCCCCTCGCCATTTCTCGTCAAATGGCTCATGTAATGTTTCCCAAAATCGCGTTCGTACGCATCTGAGCTGTTTTGCAGAAAAGCTATCTCATCTACGGCTCTTTGACAGTTGGCTTGTCCCCAACGACTGCCCCACCAATACCAGACTTTCGGCGCCGTATAATTTGCCACGGATATCGGTAGTTTTGGTCCTTCCCAAAGCTTGCGCTTGTCAAGATCTCGGAATTGCCAAAAGTTCACCAGAACGTCATCCATCGCCACAAGATATCCTGCATGATTTCTTGACGTCATCGCATCAGAGGCACACATGTATCCGAAATATCCTTTGTGGATATCGGACGCAAGCACCTCGCCTGAACTGGACTCGTCTGGTCCGCAAAATATCATGTTTGGAAAAGCCCTTTCGTAAAGTTTCTTCAATGCAGGTATTTGAGAGTATAAATTGTAGTTGAAGACCACCACAAGTAATATGTCTTCAAATTCGTTCCGGAAGCAATATCGCTTTCTCTTTGATGCAGCGCCTACTGCAGAATGATTCCAAAGGCCTGAAAGAAATTAAGAAGCAGGAATGCGTTTGTTGCAATACATATAATGGTGAACAGAGAGATAATCCCTCTTTAGCGATAAAAGAAGTAGGTTTATCAATGATGCCAAATCTCTGAGAAGAAATTCATATGAGATATCCCCAAATTGCATGCTACCTCAAATCTAAGTCAAGAATTGCTTTCACTAAGAAATCAAGTTAAAAAAAACTAGAATGTAAAACCATAATCACAAGCACTAAAGTTGCATAAATTACTGTAAACTTGTAGTGACATATAGAAGAATGTAGGCCAAATATTTTTTCAGCGTATGTAGCGGCTTACTGTCGCCAATATTTCACCAATATAAACAGCATGCACATTATTTAGGAGATATCCTCACCTCGGTTCCATAATACGATTGAAGTGGCGATGGTAAGTAAAAATGGCAGCATTAGCTTGCAGATAGTAGAGTTCATGACCCATGCGAATGAATTTCAAAACTGCAGAACCTTCAAAGCAAAAACAAAGATTAAAATGAGAAATCGAGCAGCAAAATGCATGTAAGATGTTGCGGAAAACAGAAACATGATTTGCGTCAGGACATATGTAGTAATTAAAAAGATTTCTAAGACCCTTGTCTCAGGAAAATATTTATTTCTAATATGCAAATTCTGACAAATGTCTATTATTTAATTAACATTAAAGTAATTTTTGGAAGAATTTTTTATTTAACGTTTGAGTTATAACTCGCATCAGTTGGGAGCGCTGAGTAACCGCACCAAGTGACTCAATCACAAGGGTGACAGCAATTTGTGCATTCTTATAATTGTGTTGCAGTGTTTTAATCACGAGGAAAGAACTCTTTCAACTATTAAAAATACCATTTGAGTTATATTTGAGATATAAAAACAAAGTATGGAAGCCAGTATTATAACATATATCATTAGATCACATAGGCAATTCAATGCTGCATTTGGTTTACTTATAAAGTTGCAGCACATAAATTTCAGAAAATTACTGCAGAAATGCATTCACTCATTTACATTAGTAAGTTATATAAAGAACGAAAATAGCGTGGAAATTTTTTCTAGTAATGAGCTAAAAAAAAACATTTTTTACATCGAGGTTAGCACTTATAGATAACTACAGATACTATAAATACCGTCAGCCCATGATTTTGGAACAAATTAAATATAGAAACAAACAGCCAATTCTTGAAGTTTTACTAACAAATGAGAAGGGTCAGTCTCAAACTCTGTCTCGAAGAACTACTCGCTCCTGTTCATTGCTAGTTGATCCACGCTTTCCAGGTTGTCTTCATTAGATTACCGGGTTCAAACAAGAAATAGAAGTATGTATATAAAAATCGGTATGGCGCACATTAAGCCGCAACTATTTATCAATTTAGATGTGCGCTTTCTGCACTTGCGAATCAAATTCCTCAAGCAAAACAAACCTGAACCAGGTTTTTCGTTAAAAGCCGATAAGTATGCCGAGTATGAGCGTTTTAGTAGCGCGCGACGTTTTTAAGGACCTTTAGTAGATTCAATAAGAGCAACAAAAAAAGACCACTGACCCCTGTTCACAGCCGGTACATGAATAAAACTTTATAATAAGCACTTTTGAATTCAAGTTAAAACATATGCACTTTCAATACTAATAAATATTCCCTTGCAAAACAAAAAGCAGCTAGATCAAGACACCTGTCTAGAAAAATCTAAAATAGCGCTAACAAAAAATCCATTAAAGTTTAATGACAGAAAATTTCAAAGCTTACGTAGTACTTTACTTACTTATACTTTTATCATCAGCAAGATACGACTAAAGATATAGTTACTATATGGAGGTCCTATGCAAGCCTCCAGGCGATTTCTTAATTCTCAACTGGGACAGTTTTATAATAACAAGCAATGACTAAAATTGGGTACTAGTATAAGTTGCTAGTATACGTTGTCTAGTATAAGACTTCATGATGTTTCTAATTTTTCTGCATCGGAATGGCTCACTGCAGTTTTGGCTTCCTTTCAATAGCTTGAACATGAAGACAGCTGTGAAAGTGGCTGTGAAGTATATTACTGAATAAATTGCTCCCACTGAAAAAAACAATATTTAGACGAAGAAAGCCCCGTGAGGTTATTAGGATAGATAGAATTGGATAGTGAAAAACAGGGGGAGATTGCCCAAACACTCCCAAAAAAAAGTCTAAGGATGTAAAATTAGCTTGTGTATAAGAATTTGATTAAGCAATGTGACGTGTGCAACGTTGTTAAGTTCTTCTAGATCTCTATAGCCGCACATTTTGAAGAAGCAAGCATTTCAGCTTGCAAATATTTGATTTGTTTTATTTATCTTATCGAGTCCGACCGCATGTCTTTCTGCTCGCGTCTTGCATGCTAATGTTGCCTTAAATTGACGACCTCTGAAATTTTGAATGCATTCGAAAAAAAGCACCAACCCTATAATCAAACACTGAGTGTTCTCTCGCTGTTTCTTAATTCTCAACTTTTGTTTAAACAGGTGCGAAGCTGGTTAAAGATGTAATTATATGCCATGATAAAATATATATTCAGACTGTCGGTTGCGTAAGTTCCACGGGAGAGACCCCTCCCAAGTCGAGAACGTACCCAGGGGGCATAAACGAAGTATACACAGGCTGTGGTTTACTTATGGAATGGATGGGGATTTGAAATATATATTTCAGTTTCAGCAGAAAAAAGCTTTGAAATTAACAAAGGCTTCACTTGAACTTTTTCATTTTCTTTTTTTGTTAGATGATGTAATGAAAGTCTGTAATTTTTACCTTATCAGCCATTAGTTATCATATATATAAAAAAAAATATATATATATATATTAATATATGTATATATATATAGATATATATATATATATTTATATATATATATATATATATATATATATACCGTCTAGTAACTGAAAAGACGCAATATCTACTATGGACATCTTTGAAGGATGTTTAAGCTGCGTGGACGCATAAAAACCACGATAAAAAGCAACCCCCGGAAAATAATTCCTATAGATAGGGAGTTCTTGTCTCCCTCACAATATAAGTAGAGGAAAAATCTCCTTTCTTCCCCTTTGCAACAACTAGCTACAGAAGTATTTTGATCTGCTGAGTCTGGTGAAGGTAAGTAATATTGACTTACAGATGGTCCCTTGAAACTACACGCACACACACGCACACACACACATTCACACATACACACAAAAACACATAAACACACACATCAGCACGCATTTACATGCATTTACGCATTTATGAATATATATATATATATATATGAATATATATATATATATATATATATATATATATATATATATATATATTTTAGTAAGAGCCTTTTATATGATTGTGGACAAATAACTCTCTTTATTTCTAGGACCATGTTTCTCGTCAAATAAATACCCACTTGGTTATTGTTTTAGAGCCAAGTACTATATGTAGTATGAGCTGTTAGTTGACACTAATTAAAAACATCAGAATCATTAGTAAGGCGTAGTCGGCCACGCCTTACCATAGACTTGTATTTAAACTGGTCCTTGTGTTTTTTTTGACAAGGGCATTGTATCATTTATACGGCACAAAGTAAACATTGTAAGCTCGGGGTAATGTCATCTATAAGCAAGCCTCGCGCAAATAGTGTAACGCGAACGAACGAGTTTAAGGGACTTGGTGGGAACCTATGATAAGCAGTGCGCACTAAAAGAATAGATCTGGATAGAAGAAGTAAGTGCTAGTTGGTTAAGTTGAGAGATGAGGTTAGGTTTTATCAATTCAATAAAAATAGCCGTATTCAGTTTACGCTGAAACTCCGTCGGAGCTTCATTCAAAACAGGAAAACAAGGATCAGAAAATGGCGCTTACAATCATCACTCGCTTGCAAATGTGTGTAAATAAGCGAGGACTTTTTTCCCAAGTGCTCTTCAATCCGAGTTTTCAGATGTCTGGAGGATTCGCCAATGTAGCAGGTTGTGCAGCCACCACGAACAAATGTGCAAATAACTCGATATTGTTAACACTTGGGAAGGACGTCCTTTCTAGAAAAGCCAGAACCAGATTTAAATGAAACAAATGTAAGCTCGGTATCAACGCCTACGCAATATCTACAAAGAATGTCGCGAAATTTTGGCCTATATTTATCACTTGGGTTAGCCTTAGCTTCAGACTTACTATACAAATAGGATTTTACACATCTACAGACGTGGCTCCTGGAACTGATATTTAGATGGAATGTGCTCGTGGTTCGTTTTAGATCTGCGTGATACCCGAACGAGGAACTATTAATAACGCGATCGAAGAAAATTTTTATCAAGCTAATTTCGTATAAAATTGAGTAGAAGCCTTCAAAATTGTGAGAAGACCGGTAAAAGTCTCTATACGATAAATAGAGGTGTTGAAGCAATCACCTTTCAGGCCGTCAACTAAAACATCGAGAAACTGCAGCTTCCGATCTGTCTCGTATTCCACTGTTAACTTAACACTGGGGTGTCCGCCTTGCTGGCACCCTCAAAAACGCTCAACTTCTCTCACTGAGTTAAACAAGCAGAACACATCGTCTACATATCTACGATAGAATCAAGAAATAAAATTGGAATGGTCAGACAGAAGTTGTCGCTCTTTTGCTCCCTTGCAGGGATTTGCCAATACGGGTCCAATTTCGATTGCAAATGCTAAGGCATTGCTCGTGAACGCTCTATACTAATATACTAGGTGAAAAAAGTCTGAGAGAAGCTCTTGTAACGTAACATATATATATATATATATATATATATATATATATATATATATATATATGTAATATATATACTGTATGCGTGTGCATATATATTTGATAGTGATATAATTATATTTATCTATCAATGGATTTTCTGCTCTGTGGCTTTTCGTCTTAGTCACAAACATTTCATTTAGATGAGAAATCAAGTTTTCTTCGCTGCATTCATGCTCCTTCTTCCCTCCTGCGCAGGGCAGAATGGCTTAGCATTACCGAAGAGCTGTGAAGACATTTTGTCACAAGAGGTGAGCGTACAAACCACATGGTGCAAAATAATCCAGCTTATTAGAAAGAAATAACAACCACTTATCGCCACGCATTAGCAAGCTGTAGTAATCAGATATTGCTCGCACAAGCCTTGAAAATGTAAGGGTAAGTTCCGAAATATTGGGATCCTAGTAAGGTGTTGTCAATAATATTTATTTAATTAAGTATTTATTTAACTAAATTTATTTAATTAAGTATTTGTTCAACTAAGCAACCGGCATCCAAGTAAACTTTGTAAGCTAAGAAGGCAATAAATACGTTTTTGAGGATACCCAGGGTCACCAACTGCTTCGTAATTTAAATAGTTCCAATTTAATGAAACATAAATTGGTTGCATCATGACTAATTTACGTACGCCTATGCACAGCTAATCTTCATGTTCCGGACTTTTAAACAAACCCAAGATAATTTTTTCTTGAGAATAGCAAACTTTTACAGCGGCTGGCTACTCTTGTAAGGCATTGCTTAAAGACTAAGTTCATCTTCTAGATTTGTGGAAAACTTCGGGATGCCGCCAACAAGTTAAAGGAACAGAAGTCTATCGTCGACGATGCTATCCGCGCGGCCCTGGAGAAACACCTAAACAAAACGAACGAGATTCTCAATTTCGTCAAAGAGTTTCTCGTAACCAACGCAGTAAACTTTGGCTGCGATGATGTTCTAACTGCAGAGGTTAGTGGAGCTATCCACGCACGTTGCTTTTTGTTTCTTGTCAATGTGTGCGACAACTGTCCTTCGGCTAGAGACTTTGATGTAATGCTACGGAACAACATGGAGCTATTTGGTTCAGGTCTCTATTGCAAGTGCCATCGTTGAACGGAAAATTTGACCAGCAATGATTGTTGTGTTGGATCTGAATACTCCTTAATCTTATATACATTGTACCTAGTTTAACTCTATAATACATACATACATACATACATACATACATACATACATACATACATACATACATACATACATACATACATACAT